>JAVQKG010416288.1:0-15151 GCA_036025885.1 Hypseleotris bucephala | reverse complement strand
CCTACCACTAAAAACATGTACAATAGATTCCCCATTCCGGGACTACGGATGTAAATTAGCACTGTGCTATAATCCGGCACATTTACGTCAAGTTGTGTAACTCTATACAACTGTACGTTCATTAATGTGCACTGTCCCGTCCAAATAAATAAATAAATAAATAAATGAGATCGTCATTAAAGCCTGTTGTCTGTGGGAGTGGGAGCAATTCACACACTTGATGATGAGGGCTTATGAAACACTGGAGCTGAGGGATAGATCAAAAGCAGATTGAGTACCATAGAAAAGTCACAATCAGGTCAACACAAATAGCAAATGAAGTGGTCAATTTTATCTATGCACCTATAGCTGCGGGGCTGTTATCATTCATTCATGTTAGTCTATTTATTACTATTAGAGGTCTGGGTGACTGGAGCTAAGCAAGCAAATATGGGCCTTAGGCGGGGGTAAATGTAGGACATGTTTTAGGGTTGGCGCTGACATACAAAAACAGACATAGTGGTAGTTCCATAAGCCGTTCACTCTGATTAATTCAGAAGAGTTAAAAGTTAAGATTCACCAATTGACAAATGACATATCTTTGGACAGTGGGAAGCAGTTGGAGAGAACCCAAATAACACAGAGAATACATGCACACACCACCCAGAAATATTTCTTTTTGGCCAAAGAATCAAACCCACAACCTCTTTTGTTGCTGGGAGGCAGGAACCCTAACCACTCCACCAATGATGAGCCTTTAAAACCTGTTCCTACTTACTCAGCAATCAATGGAAATCTGACAACTCGTCTGGGACCAAGTGCTGCTGCAGGCTGCCGGCAGCTCTGTGGGACTGGGACTGTGTTTGTGGTTAGTAGCCTTGAAAACTCCAGACATTCCACTAAAACCATTCAGAGCACAACTTGCCAAGTTCCTGGCACCATCTGCCTTTCCTTCCCATAATGTAAGCTTCGGACGACCAGAGACTGTTTGCACCAAATAACCTTGTATGGTTGTAATATGCATTCTGCTAACCAAAGCTATAACTTATTCAGACCATAGCCCTGAACGTGTAAAGCATAATTTAAAATACACTTAAAAGTCCCATTGCTGGTAAGCCGATAATGATTAATGGCTAACTACAAAATTCCCATCACAGTTTATTACAGAATCAAAGCCACGGTTAACCAAACAGCATAGCGACCACTAAATTTTCTGCACTGATTCATTTTTCAGTTAGTAGTTTTCCACATAATTTCAGCTTACTGTAAATGTAGTCTGTGTTCTATCATAAAGCCATTGGATAGTGGGTAAATTGAAAATGAGGTCACGTTATTATATTTGAGAGTTCCTATATCTTCCCATATCTGAAAAACTTAATGTCTTCTCAATCTTTTTATTTATCACAAAATATATTTACTGTATATACAGGAAATATGTGGAGAAAAGTTCTAGATACAGTGGGTAGTCTTGATACTAAAATGAAGCTTACTGTCTTTTCACTTAAGAAAAATTTGCCGATGCTACACTCTTCCCTAAAGAAATAATAAAAAATCCAGACACAACAGTAGACTGGACTTGGCTGACCTTGTCCCAGTAGGTATCTGGTTTGTGTGATCTGGCATAAGCAGGCCATGTGTATGTGTGTGTTTGCGTGTCTTTATAATTAAATTTATAATCTGCAGTACCCTTTGAGCCTCTTGTGCGAAAGGTTGGCAAAAACATACACATGCGTCACAATGATCATTAATGTGATTTTCTGAGCATGGATGGTGAGAAAACATGAGTGGTTCACACTTGTGTTTAGGGCTAAACAAAGCAGCTTTAAGTCCTGAGGTGGTGGAGCAGTGAAATTAAAGGCGATAGTGATTCCATATGGCAGCTGTGGCAGTGCCAGTGTTGAGACGTGGAGGAGACAGAGCTGCAATGCCTGCTGGGAGATGTCTGCTGTTGGGTCTGGTCGGCTTTAGAGCCTGTTTTCCAACTGCAAATGTGTTGTATAAGCCAATAGTGAAAGTGGTGTGTATCTACGGGTGCACAATCTAAAGTAGTTACAGTCTGTGTAGTCGCATGTCTGTTATCTCAAATAGCTAATTGGTTGCTAATTGATGTAGTCATGCTTATACTGTACGTTCAAGACAAATTTGATAAAGTTGGAACTGAGTATTGGGAAAAATGTGGTACATGCAAAGCGTGGTTGTTGGTGTCAGATTTACAATTGGTTTTCTGTCACACTAGTGTCCTATAAATAAATATAAAATATATTTTAAAAAGTACAATAGCGGTGGTTCTGTGGGCCAAAATCAGAGACTGGTTTGACATAATAAAAAGGGAACATTAGCCCAGACAACCACTTGTTGCATCAATGGTTATGACCATTTCTGAGATAGGCTAGAGGAGCAGAAGACCACACTGGGTGCCACTTTATTATGTGCAGTATATACCTAATAAAGTGGCCTTTTTCTTTAACAATTACTTGGGGTTTAAAACATTACATCCAGGTCTGCAGATAACCATCACTTCGCAGACACATCATTACAAACATTATGAGGGCAGATTACAGCAACAGAAGACCAAACTGGTTGCCACTTTTAGGTGCAAAGTCTACCTTATAAAGTGGCCCATTTCTTTAACTACTACATGGTGTTTTAAGCGTGTTTTAAGCGTGTTTTAAGCATGTTTTAAGCATGTTTTAAGCATTACATCAAGGTCTGCAGAAAACCATAATTAAACAGACACATATTTACAAAAATAAGCGCCATTGAGTGCCACTTTATTAGAAACACAATTTACATAATAAAATGACCAGAGTTTAATGCATAATGGAAAAATAGTAATAGTAACGCCACAGAAGACAAACTGCATAGTCAAACTAAAAGCACAAATGCAAGCTGAAAACCTATGGATGTATGTGTGTTCATTAAAAATGTGCTGCTGCAGTAATTCTCAATCTGGCCTGATGGGCTTTCCAGCTACATTTTCTCACTCCCTTCCATGGCTCTCCACCTCTACCCGCTCACATCGCCATAGCAACTAAGCCCAGAAAGAGAGAGACATTGAGGGACATACGCACACAAGATTATCCAACAGCGAGACATAAAAAATCATCCTATACAAGTGAGGACACCATTAGGTACAAATCAATGTAAATTAATGAGGGGCATATGCAACAATAATTAACATAGAAGGGTATCAATAGTAATACAAGTATACACAAAACATGCCTAGTGGCAATTTGTAAAACAATGCAGTGCAAACAAAAGAGCTCCTTGATGGACTCATTGTAAATTCTAAATGCTACTGCACCTGCCAGTTTTGCATAGTTCAGGTCACAGCACTGATTAGTAGAGCACAAACAGTACATATGTCTTAGGGATAGCTGTTGCTGATATAATGCCAGATTTAATTGTTGCAAGAAACCCCAGTATGAGTATGAATAGAAGTATTAAATTTCAATAATGGTTAACATCACTTTTAATCAGTTTTGTAGAATAATCTGGCTCATGCACACATTAGGAACACCACAGCTGGTTTACACAAAAAGCTAATTATCCAATCATGTTGCAGCAAATTTATGCATTTAATTATGTAAGCGTGTTCAAAACATCAGCACAGAGATAAAAGACTTTGAGCATGCATATTATTGTCAGTAGTTCTTTAGAAACTGTGAATTACTTTTCTACAATGGTTTGAATGGCCCCACAGAGGAAAATATCCAGTGCCAATTCTGAGGACAAATATACATGTAGCTGTAGCAAGACTACACTGGGCTTTAAATCTACCTAATAAAGTGGCCAGGAAATGTATTTTTCCATTAAGGCAAAGATCAAGTCTTACAAAACTGCCTGCCTGAAGGAAATCGGAGAATTTCTTGTTCGGTGTTATTGTTTTTTCTTCTTTACTCCACAGCTGTATAAAACCAAACATACAGGGGTTAGGTATTACCCCGCTGTAATATTGTATAAAGCATTGTCACAGGCGTCCCCTGAAGACTGCAGACATAAAAAGACCCATATGGACGGAAAGCAGGGGTAGATTCGGGGGGAAGCGGCTCCTCTCTGCCTGTGTGCGCCGTTGGAGAATTCTTTCTAAACAAGGTATGGAATGCACTCCTGTGTTTCATAATTTGTTCCCTCATTCTTCTCCTTCTGCACGTTTACAAACTTATCCCTGACCAGGAAAACTAAAAGATGAAAAAAGTTGAAAAAAGAAAACTAAAATGGATAAAGTACTCAATCATTGATAACACTAACTCACCAGGGAAGGAACCTTGGGAAACACTCCATATCTCTACCTCATCAAGATCTGGTTTAGTCCAAGTTTAGTCCTGGTTTAATCTCGGCTTAATTGCTTTATTTAATTCAAATTTGGGGCAGACCCGGTTTAATCATGGTTTAGTCCTTTTTTAGATCCGGTTTTGTCATAATATGTGTTTTTATTCAAGGAGAGACACATATGTGGAAATACTGTATGTCAGGATTGGCCCATTTAGTAGAGCAAAAGTAAAAAGAGAATGAACTGTGAAAAAGCCAGAAAGAAGGCAAAAATAGTGTAAGGGGAAGACAATTAACAACTTTCTGATTGGCTGGTCCAATGGAGAGAGAGAGTGAAGTCAACGGGTGAAGGGAGGAGAGTGAAAATGCCCCAAGAATGATCTTATGCTCCACTTGGTTCACATTCCAAACTGGCCAATCACACACAATCTAGCCCAGAAATCAGATGGGTTTTCTTGCTATAACTGTGAATGCTACACTGTGGTTTTATGGTAGCCTAAAGATAGTATACAGGCTGTACACATTTTTTTAATTTCTCTACATGTCTATTATAATACGAGTGAAAATGTATTGTGTTAACTGGTTTAGTGGATCGGGTTTATTAATGCTGCTATAGTCAAAGTTATTATGTTTAGTTCTAGTTTAGACCTGGTTTAATCAAGGTTTGGTCCAAATTTTCTTGGTCTTGGTTCAGTCTTACTTTAGACCTGGTTAGGTTCTGGTTTGATCCATATTTAATGTTAATTTAAATCTGGTTACTACCAAGTTAGTGTCTGTTAGTAACTTTGCTCAAAAAGTACTCCACCGATTTGGATCAAATTATCATTGAAGGTCAGAAATAAATTTTGGGAGAAATCTGTGAAAATTAGCTGCCTTGGCGGAGGTCTCAAAGTGCTTTGTAGTTTAGTCCTGGTTTGGTCAAAGTTTAGTCTTAGTTTAGGTTAGTAGCTAGTAGTAGTCCTCATTAAACATGTTGAAAAATACTGACATTATGCTAATACTACGAAGAGGTACACTGCATAAAAAGTCAGGAGGAGGCACGCTAAGTAATCCAACATTTGTTTGTTGTTGGTTCCCACATCTACGACTTCTCACCTCAATGTCCACAAGCTCTAAAACTATTTAAGTCTTTACTATGTGTGTTCTCTGTCGCAGCAACAAAAGGGAGGAGATCAGTGGCCTATCCTGAGTAGACAGGACAGGGGGCTGTGTGTGTGTGTGGGGTGGGCTGGGGTGCAATGTTTAAAAATATCTCCAACACAAAGCCGGCCAGCAGCTCTCCGGCATACCTTCAATTTCTGCTATTTTTGCTGCTTTTTCCATAATGTCTGGAGTATGCCTTATAAGCTAAATTGTGCAGCAGGAGACATAAAAAGAAACAAGATATGACTGTCATGGTAATTTCCCTCTAGCATTTGCACAAACTATGCTCTATTATTTTCATCAAGATTATGTTTCTGAGGTCGCAGGTTAGAGGAGGAACTATTGGGAATCAAGTCTCAAAACAAACTCAACAACCAGTGAAAGGCCCTTTGGCGTTGCTCTAGATCGCTCTTCTAGACCTGGTTTAGTCCTAGTCTAGACCTGGTTTAAACCTTGTTTTAAACTGAAGTGCAGTCCTGGATTGGTTCAAGTTTTGTCTAGTTTAGATTGAGTATTGATTTAGATCTTATTTAATCATGTTTTTGTGCAAGTTTAGTCCAAGTCTAAATATTTTAAGTCGAAGTTTAGACCTAATTTAGTCCTGGCTTAGTTTAGTCTAGTTTAGTCCTGGTTTCATTTTTGTTTATTCCACCAGTGAAGGGCCCTTGGGCAACACTCATAACCCCTATTTCCTCAAAGGCCCTGGAACACATCATGCACTGAGAATAGTTCATAGACCAAAATATATTTCCTGCACTGATCAACGATAATATACCAAATTGTCTGGAAACCACAGTAAATGAGGCATGTCTTAAAGCACAACATTGCCAAATATGTGGCTATGGACAGCACTGGACAGAGGCACAACACAGAGAAACAATTACATTAGATCTTAAAGATGCAATAAATAGGATTTCAAATACTTGTTTAAAAATAGAAAATAAAACACACACATATAAAACTGCTTGAGATAAGATTTTGTCATTAAAGATTTGTTATTTGATCAAAGAGCACATCATGTATGTAATCAAAATAGCATTTATATTGTGCTTGCGAAACACAGCTCAATATAGCCTGACACCAAGTACTATTTACAGTAAGTTTTACACCCACTGGCCACTTTATTAGGTAGACTTAGCACCTAATAAAGTGACACACGGTCTTCTGCTGCTGTAGCCCACCTACGATGGTCCTCTGCAGATGTTTGTGTAACAAGGTGTTATCTGAGCTAATGATCTTAACTCAAACACCATCAAGGCATTTTCACCCAGAGAACTACTGCTCACTGAAAATTGTATATTTATCTAACCATTCTCTGTAAATCCTAAAATCTAAAAGGATCTACACCCTTATGTGTACCTAATAAAATGGCCAGTTAATGTAGAGCTATTGGTATAAGTACACCAAAGTGACTCAGAAAAACACCTGTAATTCACTGATTCTACATTCATTACCACATTATATATTCTTCCATGCATTTCTAAATCCGCCTCCCACTGCTGTCTTTGGTATTTAAGCATATAAATATGTTGGAAGAGGTGTGTGTCATTGCTGGGGGCCAGTTTTGTCCCCATTCACTGCATGCATGAGTCAACACAAGCAACACACAATCACAAACAAACCCCCACAACACATCAGCAACATATAAATGCATCACACACAAAAAGAGCTGCGTACATTAAGACCGAGGCTGATAAAGGCAATCAAAGTGCTACAAGCTAAGACATTCATGCTGGTGAAAGGAAACGAGTGAAGAGACAAATATTGTTGATGTTAGGGCATCAACCACAGCATAAACTGGCTAAAGAAAAAACATACTGACACTGGTTCATGAGCATTATTTAGGGTTATCTTTTAGTAAATAGATTCACATTTCTTTTAAACTAAACTTACTAATTAAATTTATGTTTGTGTTGATCAGCAGCATTTGAAAAGGTGTACCTAATAAAGTTGTTTAATAATGTTCTCTGATTTAAATCAACACTGCCTTTAATGATCTTTAAGGTGCATTTTAAGAAGACTGCACATCACGGAGATTAGTTTTAGGCTTTGAACATGCTTTTTATTTTATTTTATTTTTGTGTGTATGTGTTTGCAGAGAACCAGGCCTCACTCACTAATGGCTTTCTGGCTCAAACAATCTCCTAAAGTGCAGTATGAACATCAGAGCCACGTACAACCACCAATGCTTTTCTCTTTCATTACATCCATCCTTCCACCTGTCCCTGATCACGATGGTCTGATCGATAATCCTGCTCCTCCCCTTCACACTGCAGCCTCTAGTTTAAGCCGCATATGTTGTCATTTCCTCTCACATCTGCAGCGAATGGCACTGGTTTGAGCTGCTAGTGTCTATCATTATACACTGAATAAGGAGTGGTCATAATGAGATGCCAGCAAACCATTGATTTGACTGTTTTCCTGAGGCACTCCAGCTGCATGATAGTGGACGGGATGAAAGGCAGTGCTCATGGGCCTACTTTGGACAATATGTATTTACGTGGCCTAAAGCAGCTTAGTCATAGTTTAGTATTGGTCTTATCTTAGATCTGATTCAGGACTAGTTTAGTCCTGGTTTAGTTCTGATTTTCTCCAGGTTTTACCCTTTAAACAAAAAAATATTATTTAGTTCTGGTTTTGGCTCGATTTACTTGTTTTTATTCTGATTTAGGTTTAGACCTGGTTTAGTCCTAGTTTGGTCCAAGTTAAAGGTTAGTTCCACTTATGCTTTGGTCCAGATTTAATCTAAAGGTTTAGACCTGATTGAAATCTGGTTTAACCAGGTCTAGCCCCAGATTGAGGACATACAGTATTTTGTCTGGGTTTAGTTCTGATTTGCTCCAGGTCTTAAGCCATAAATCTGTCTAGACATGATTGGGAGCTAGTTTAGTCAGGGTTTAGTCTCTGGTTTTGTTGTAGTGTAGGTTTAGGCCTGGTTTAGTCAAATTCATCCTAAGGTTTAGACCTGGCTGAGATCCATTTTAGTCCTGTGTTAACACTAAAAAATTAAATCTTCTTTCTGCATAGGATTCCATAATAAATGTAAAACTTCTGTGTTTGGTTCACTTGCACATAAGCAAATAGGATGAAAGACTTGCTTGACAACATCATTGGATTATTTATTTATTCAGCACAAGCAATCTGATAACGCAGTATATTGAATGAATGAAGGGAAATGCTGTGAACATGTGATATGACATAATGCCCCACCGTGTGTCATCACTGAGCCAAGTGTTATTAAGCTTAAGTAGAGAATGATTCATGCAGCACACTATCATTTCCTCTTATGATGAGTGGCTAATCAAATGCATGAATAGTGCAGATGGGTCATAAACTGGAAACAAAAATGCATGGTTTAAACCTTGTTTACACCTGGTTTAGTCCTGTTTAAGTCCTTGGTTTACACTCGGTTTAGCCAGAGTTTAGTCCTGGTTTAGGTCTTGTTAGTTTAGCCTCACTTTTGTCATGGGTTAGACCTAGTGGTTCCAGTTAGTATAGATCAGGGTTAGACCTGGGTCATAGTTTAGTTCTGGTTTGGTCCTGGTATGGTGCTGATTTAGTCCAATTGTAACCTGGGTTAGGTCTGGTGACTGAATACATGAATAGTCTAGATATATTGCAAAAAAATTACAGGCTTGATTACAGACAAAAGCATGAAGTGGAAAAAGTAATTAATTGGAGTCAGATTACAAATCTGGCAGCTCATGTGGAGCTATTGTTTAATATCACGGGTTAGCCGGAGGTGGTGAGATCGGTCTTTCCCCTGGAGCACTAAGGGCCCACATTCACCACTGTTTTTCCTGCAAACACAACAACAATGCCTGGGCTGTCATCCTTACTGAACAGGTTACCATAATCTCTTGTAAGGGTCATAAACTACGCCTGACAGTGCAAATGTTACATAAAGGACAAGGTTAACAAGTTAAAAAGCTACAAAAAAGCTACAAAGAAACTTTAATTTTATTTACATTTCCCACAGAACTGAGCCTTACTTGATATGGTATCTCCAATCATTCTCTGAACACCGGATTAGATAATCAATTTCTGAAATACTCAAAACAGTCCAACTGGCACCAACAATCACGCCATTTTCAAAATCAATTAAATAACTTTCTTACCCTGATGTGTGGTTTGTACTTAACAGATTTGTCTTGGATATACAGTACATTATTCCTATTGTTTAAAGAAATCGAATTGGAAACATTACAAAAAGGACAAGGACAAATAAGTAAAAAAAAATCCTACAAAAAGCAACAAAAAAATCTCCTTCTAGCCTAGCTCAATTACGTTTATATTTACATGTGACTTTATAAGCAGTGGTAACAACACAGAAATGTACTTTACAATCTCGTCAAGGAGCTTTTAAGCTGCCTACCAGCTTACATTAATAGTTAAGTTACTCTAAAAGACTAGTGTAGTTCTTTAATGTGGTTTCTAAAGGGAAGGTATAGGCCGCCTCCTCCTGCTCTAAAGACACATCAAGAAGCTAAATCTTTAACTGTATGAAAATAAATAAGACATCTAGTTTTCTAATCTCACGTCAAAAAAACATTTTACTAATTTAATTAAACACTGAAGAATTGCTGTCAAGATTCATGGACATTCTCAACTTTTGATTATCAATAGTTTAGTTCCAGTGTGTATTCTGAGCTAAGAAGTAAAGCTTTGAACAACATATTGTTATGTAAAGAAATTGACATGAAAAAGATGAAGATATAGTTTAGTCCTTTAGCCTGGTTTAGATCTGGAGTACCCTTGATTTGGGGGGTTTGGGAAATTTTTAGCCACCCTAAAATAGACCTCACAACGGCCCTGGTTTGCAGTGACAGTACAACCTATAAGTGCAGTGAGGAGCCAGGGTCTATGGAAAAGTAGAATCTCCATTACATAAGAGATTAAAGTGAAAGTATGTATGGTATGTAGCCACGAACACTGGCCAATAATATGAAAGCCCACTTCATCAGCCCCCTATGTACAGGAGCCCCAGTGGGTCAGTCGGCAACACTGTTTACCTCCTTTGAAGTGGGATTGTAAAATGAACAAATGCACAGCATGGCACCAGGGTGTAAACTAGACACTATAGTTGTTTATCTGACAATAAGAAAACTAAGCAAAATGACAGTATATGTGATTTAATCCTTGTTTAATCCTGGTATAGTCCTGCATTAGACCTGCTTTGGAGAGTACTGGCTGGTTTAGACCCAATTCAGTTCTGGTTTAGTGCTGCTTTAATCTCGGTGTAGTCCTTGTCAAGTTCTGGTTTGGTAGTTTGGTTTACAGAACGTCTGGAAGAAAAGTTAAACAATGTCACATGACAGAAACGCCTTGACATCTACAGTCACTGCTTTGGTCTCCGTTTAGTCCTATAGTTTAGACCTGACCGAGAACTGGTTTACTTGTGCCTAATGTAACCTTTCTTTAGTCCTGGTTAAGTCCTGGTTAGGTCCGAGTAAAACAATATCACATGATTGAAAGGCGCCGACTTACAGCACAACATCTATAGTCACTGCTTTTATGAACTTCCCTAACTAATGGACTGTGGCTATTCTACAGTCTATTACAATAAACAGGAGGGACTAGGTAGGGGCAAAGACACTGGGAGGTGCGGATTACGACTGTTTTGTTCCGCTCACAGTTTGGGGTCCAGGAATGTGCATGAGTGCCTCCCAGTGTGCTGCATCCATCCACGTGCCAACCATTTAAAATAAGTGACACTCATGTTAGTCCTGACTTAGTCCTGATTTAGACCTGGTTTAGTTCTTGTTTGGTCTAAGTTTAGTCCTGAATAAGTCTTGAATAAACATTGTAGCTTCAGTCTGCATACTAGTCTTTAAAAAACATAATTCAATTACATTAGGCAAATACTTTATCTTTGTTCTCCTTTACAAAAAGTGCAAAATACAATCAACTTTCTCCCTTTTTACATGCAGTGAGGAGACATCTGTTGCTTAAGGAAGAAGTTGCAGACATCAACCAAGAACTAGGAGAGACAGACACCTAAATCATTAGTTCACAGGAAAGGAGATAAGGGAGAGGTGGGTGGACCCCTCAGCAAATAAAGAGGAAAAGCTACAGATTTGAAAGAGTAGGAGAAGTAACATTGTAAACTTTCAGAGCACAGCTAGACGGGCATGTTTTTTATTAAAACTATCCTGCACTGACCTCTGACTCGGGCATAGCAGCAGCCGCACTTAGCCAGGACTTTTCGAAACAAGTGTTGGCAGCCACAGCCCCGATGGTGATGCCGATGGTGATGATGGTAATGTCCCCCTTTCATGATGTTGGACCATGGGCATGGGAGGCGGGCATGGCACCACCGCTCCACTCCTTCCTTGTCTCCCACTGTTTCTTCTTCCAACTTTTTCCAATACAACTCCCCCACAAGGTAAGTAAGCCAGCCTACTTCTCAGATAAAGATGTAAGCTGGGATCCACGAATACAGTGAATGGCAAATCCAAGATCTTAGGTTTTCAGCTGGTGATACAAACAGCTCTGCAGACATTCCTGTGAGCTTATCATAATGTTGAGAGCGCCGGTTTCCCCTCTCCGCGTAGCCTTTCTTCCTTGCAATGTTTTCCTTTAGGGTGCTGAGCTGCGCCTCTGTGAACTGCCTGGTCAAATGACAGACTGGGAGCTTGCTTGTGAGAGGGGAGAGAGAGGAGAGATAGTGGAGGCAGAGCAGTGAGGGGAGGGGGGAAATGGGCGGAGTTTGCAGCTCTCATTGCTGCCTATTCCAGGATAAGGTTCCCACTCCTCCTAATATTGTTTCTTCCTGTGGGCTGTTACTTTACCCCCTTCTCTCTTTTTTAACTATTTTAGTCTTGTGTTATAAATTTTTATGAAACAAAAAATTATAAATACAAATGTTGCAGAAATAAGGACCTGATTTGGATCTAGTTTAGTCTTTCATCCAAGTTCAGTAATGGTTTATAATAGAGTAATTCCTGGTTTAGCCTTGATTTGTCCAGCTTTAGATCTGGTTTTGTCCTATAATATTACAGAACAGAACAAACAAATTACATATAATATACATATTTTTAAGTGAGGACTCGTATGGTGAGGACACAGAAATAATAATAATTAGGTAAAATCATTAACTAAAAATCCACATTGCACCACCATTCTAAAGCCTTGCCTTTTGCTGCTTTTGTAGTTTATTTCCAAGTGTTTTTTAATAGTACAGGTAAATAATAATAATAAGAATAATAATAGCATTAGAGGTTTTACAATCCAAAGGGTGCATGCAAAATATTGGATCAAACGCTTTGAAAAGTTAAGAACAAAAAAGGGGGCATGTGACCGCTTAGCAAAATTATTACAATTAGTGCTGTATTTTTTTACTAGGTAGAAAATATATGTATGTTAACTAACTTTTTCTACATGGGGTGTCTTGCTATGATATTGGCACTGCTACCAGAGAACCCCCAAATACACTGCTCTCTCACTTGGAAGAGTAACAGTCCGGGCTGCAATGATACATAATGCTATTTACAGAAGAGGGGCCATGTTAGGTTGAGGGTGTCATGTAGTTTCCAGTAAGGTGCTCAAACAGTGTCAAATAAATTCTGAATGCCATTTAAAACACTATATAATTTGTGGTAGAAAATGTTTCAAATGTATGGGATTTCCAACATATTATAAATATACTATTGAGTTGTTCTTGATGCATTTATTATATGGAGCCAGCATATAGTGACCTTTTTGCTTTGTGTTTCCATGAGGCAGGAAGAAGGGCTCAAATTTCACTATGTAGACATTCTGTGTTAGTGTCATACAGTCACACAATACAGTGCAGGTCGGTCTCTGCAGTGCAAGAGAACTGCAGAAAGAATGCAATACAGACAATATAGAATTAACAACATTCATATTTAGAAATAACTTTTATATAATTAGTGTACAATATCCATATAGGCTATATGAATGCTAAATGCACATGCCTATAAGCTCACATTTCTAAAATGACCTGGTCAAATTGTATGTTGGTGTCTCATATGAAAGGCAAGGATGCTCAGAATGGGTAAGTACTTTACAAATTTAATAATAATATCAGTGCATCTGTTGCATACAGCGCTTTTCTCAAAACTCAAAGACACTTTAAAATCGCATTATTCATTCACTTTCTACTTGGCGGTGGTAAGCTACTTGTGTAGCCACAGCTGCCCTGGGCTAGTCGACAGAAGTGTACCAAACACCAATGTGAGGTAAGTGTTACTGTTAAAAGTGCATTCCTTTTAATTAAGTATGGTGCAGTATTTATACATGTGTAATTAACTACAAGTATACATCTCAGGCCACATGAATGAGCTTACAGTATGGTGATTAACGTTACTATATGTAAGCCTCACTCATTAGAGGCCATACACTGAATAACACTGTAATGCTGTAAACTATAGACGATTCAAAATCAAACTGAGCTGACATGTCAATACGGAGTAGCTTGTTTTCCCAGGAAACACATCGGGAGAAGAGAGACACAAAACAATGAACGAGAACAGAAATAATGCACTTCCGGACGGTGGACCAATTATTTTCAACAAACAACAAATTAGGGCCTAAAGCATTTGAGCTCATGAGTCAGAGTGCTATCTCATTCACAATACGAGGACGGAAATCACCAGCTGATTATTGCAAGAAAGGAGACCTGCGTCACACATGCCCACTCTAGGGTTGCACAATATATTGCAAATTAATTGTTTTGGGGATATTGAAAAATGCAAAATTCACATAAAAAACAAATGTATCACAATGTTGGTCTTACATCTGGCAAGATATTTTCACCCCCAGGCAAACTGTGATGCTGAGATTAGGTATGCAGAGCTAACAAGTGAAGAAAGTTACAGCTATAGAATCCAAGGCAATGGACTTAATGCTGTTCGTTAATACTGGTTTAGGCCTTAATATTAAACCCATAATTCTGCATAATTCATAGTTGCCATCAGTACGCAAACTTAAATATTGCAAGTCTTTACATAATTACCACAAATTGCATGTTTTTCTAATATCGTGCAACCCTAATCCGCCCAGGTAGCACTGGAGGCACTGACAGAAGCTATAGAGGAGACTGACACATAGGGGGTCCCTGGAGTGAACTGTGCCGAGGCAGAAGAGCTGACATGGCACTTGTCTCTCCACAGTGACGGGGCGATGGCAGGCTGCTGTCAGGATGTTTTGGTCCCTCTTCACGAGACAGTGCAAACAGCAGCCTCTCCCATTAGCCACACAAGCTAAACACACACATCAGTAAAATTATATGTCATGCTAGGATGTTTGTCTTGTCTCAGTTACCGATAGAAGTGCTTAAGTCTAGGTTAGGGCAAGTTACATGTTCCACGATATCAATAATATCAAAATATAAAAATACTGCGATACTCGATATATTGCAAGATAAATAGCAGTGACAATAAACACTATTTCTCAATATATAATTTTTTTGAATATTCTGTTCCACCCATATTCTTTTCGTTTATTTTTCATCTGTTACAAAATGCTTTTAAAATCCAGTCATGGATTCATTTTGAAAAACAGGTTTTTCTCACCATCAAATCAATAGTAATAGGCTGCCACATCTTTTTGCCTCTGCATGCTAATCTGAGACACACTGAGTGATGTTGAGAACAGGTTTGTGAAGCTAAACCAAATAATAGCTTATGTCAGCGATTATGTCAATATTGTAAGATACTATAGTAATTCAGATCCACAATACAAATTCCCTGCTTGTATCATAAATATTTGCCTCTTTTTATCATAAATTTCCTAC
>JAVQKG010416188.1:0-11806 GCA_036025885.1 Hypseleotris bucephala | reverse complement strand
TATGTTTTGTGCCTCTACGTGCACCTACAATTTTCATACATTTGGCAGATTTATGTCTAAAAACCAAATCGTTGTCTGTTTAAAGTTATCTCTCTCACTATAATACTATTGGTACCATATCAGACAGCTAGCCTAACTATTCATCTTACTGTAAACGTAGCCCTACACAGTTCTATTTTTGAATATTGGAGCATTAACGTTATCATTGACAAAGGCATAAAAAGAAAGTAAAGACAGTGATTTACTACCCATTTTACTACTAGAATACTACCACACATTGTCATTTATTAAATTTGATCTTAGTTTTACAGTACATTGTGGACATCTGGTATGTATATTATCACTTGCCTATAAGTTAATTATCACAGTGTTAGTAAATAAACACCATATTGTGAAGCCCTGAATAGTCTGTCAGCAAGTGCTTCATCATATCTAATTCGCATGTCACATTTAAGAACTCTTTATACATTAGGGCATGGAAAGCTTGTGTGTAAATTGTCTTTCAAAGTTTTCATGCACATTTCAGCATGGAAAACGTGCTCTATGTTCACAAACACATGTCTGAAAACTGAATAATATTTCTTGGAGACTGCTCTTAGTTTCTTGGTGACTCAGTGAGGCATAATAAATGAGAAATGCTGCTTTTGTTGCGCAATAGTCTTCGATATGCTCTATTACAGAGTTAGTCTCAACACGACCAGCAGCAGGATAGCTTTTGCCTCTGAGAAGATCAATGACGCACTTAACTCATTATGTGTAAAGAATATATTGTAAAATGCCTCTAAAATTGTGCAAACCCCCGAGAGAGAACATATTTTATTACATAACCTTGACAATTTCATGTTAATTTACAACCACAACGTCTCCATCTTATCTCTGTATGTCTTGTCTTTTGTCCTTTCTCTGTCCTTTTCTTTCAGCTGGCCCAGTTAGGCCACCATACTTTAGCAGTTTTATATTGTTTACCTGGACAAGGCCATAAAGAACTATGTTCCTCACAGTCATTTGGATAGACTTCATATAACTGCAATTTTTTTAGGAGTAACCGAGACACAGTACTCATTGACATCAATATATTCAAGTTTGTGCAAGCCTGTTCGAGTTGTAGCATTTTATCTTTATCATGTTTTGCTATTTGCCTAAAACTACTCAAAATATCTTACCGTACAGATTTTCTCAAAAAGTTGAATATAATTTCATTGTTCGGCCTATATGATACCTAGATGTTGTTTTACCAGAGGTCAGTGCTGCCCGTCAGTCTATTTTTTTATTGTTCTGGATGCTACCTGCCTAAGGGCCATAGGAGCAGGTATAGACTCAAAGGGCAATAATCATGTTCAAATTGTAATTTACTTATTTCTGTGAAAGTGCAAAAAAGTGTGTCACATTAAAATGATCAGGGATAAACATGCATCTCTCAATTAGTCTTTAGTAGTAATAATACATGTAATATGCCTTTTACATTCACTGATTATCCTTTTCCTTCTCATCAGAGGTCAGCATGGCTCGTCGGTCCCAGTGCTCCGATGCAGGAGACAACCCCCTTGACCCTAACCACCTGCCCCCTCACTACAGAGAGGAGTACCGCATGGCCATAGATGCCCTGGTCGAACAGGATTTGGATGGATATTACAAATTTCTCCAGTTAGCAGATGTTGTGGACTTCCTTTCACCTTCAGAGATAGACTTTATACAAAACTCTATACAAGTCCCAAATCAGGTGGGGCATCCCGAGCACCCCTTTTTGGACACTGGTGGAGATGGGTCCTCTGACACATACTGGCCACTGCACTCGGACTTGGATGCCCCGGGACTGGACCTGGGCTGGCCGCAGACTCATCACTTCATGGGCCCTACGGAGGTCACCACGCTGGTCAACCCTGCTGCCCCTGACATGCCCAGTATAAAGGAGCAGGCTCGAAGACTCATCAAAAATGCTCAGATGGTAAGTTCTAATAATACCGTGCACTGGTTTACTTTGTACCATCAACTTTAACACACAGAGTTTCCACTTGTGCAATAATGATGATATAATTATTGCAACGATAATAAGACTTACTGGGTTCATTTGGGCATACTAATGGTTGATATAAAAAGAAAGAAGGACTATTGCTTTCACTGGTTTGATTTTCACTACTTCAGAAGTTGTTTTGATTAAAAAATATCTAGATCAAAAGGCATGCCAAAGAGTGGTCCAAATCCAGCAGTGGTATAAGAAGTAATCACTCGAGGTTAGAAAAAGCAATATCTTATTAAGCTCAATATCTTTCAGAGCCTGCTCAATCAATATATTGTATACAATATTGTATATACTAAACATATAGCTACAGACTCAAACTATAACTGTCACTTTGACATTAGCTGAACCAGATCTCACATCAAAAGTCAATACACCTTTGTGCATCTCTTTTCTTTCTCATGTGTTCTGTTTGGTACCTTCACAGGTGATTGCCATAGTGATGGACATGTTCACTGATGTGGACATATTCGCAGACATCCTGAACGCTGCCATGAGAAACGTCGCTATTTACATCCTTCTGGACGAGGCCAACGTGGATCACTTCATCAACATGGTCAACAACTGTCGGGTCAACCTGCCGAGCATTCAGGTAGGAAAATCACAAAGGAAATCACAAAGCCTCTTCCAAACATGTCAAATATTAGGTACTAGTCAATCAGTTGTGTGATGTCTAATGCATTTTCAACCATAATATCTAAAAATTAAATCAAAGCAACAAACACTAAATAAACTAAACAAATAGACTCAACTTAATGTCTTGATAGATTTAGACTCTCTTTACAGATTTTACACATGCCTTTATTCCAGTGTGTCTATGTATATGTTTCCTACGGCAAATATTTCCAAACTTTGCTATATAGAGAAAAAAAGGAAGTCAGACAGTAGTGGGTAGTTCTTCGTAGAGCGGGTAAAAACATACAGTTATCTGGTATCTGCAAATACTACATACTTCTGGACAAGCTTAAGAATACCAATTTAAGAAAGCAGAAGATTAGTGACTAGCATTTTCTATTTTTAGTACACACTGGTACCTTTCTAAAATGGAATTCTAAAAAGGCCAAATAAAGCAAATGTCAAGGTTGAAATAAAATTTAAGAGAGTAAACAAACTAGCTGTGATCATAACTTCAGCAGTAACAAGAGGAGAACATTTGCTGACAATGCACCCTTTACTATGAACTAATTAATAAATTAACATGAACTAGCCTAACCAGAAATTCTGACAACGCAATCTGAAAGAGAACCTCTGCATTGTCCATCTGAAAGCTTGACGTATTCATTCATCTTCCTCCATTTATTATTAGCATTAGAGTTATGGGTGACTTATGCCTGTCCCAGCAGCTATGGGTCTTAGGCGGGTTACACCATTGACAGTGGTAGTTAGTTGTAGGGCTGACACAGACAGCCAAAATTAGTCACCAATTCACCTTACAGAAGCATATGTTGAGTAGGGCTGTACAAATACTATTCCCCCTTTTATTCTTATTTAGTATTTACAAATATTAGAAGCTTCCATACTTGACCTTCGGCAATACTGCCATATACTTAACTGACTGCAGTTTTTGTTCTCTTTTTGCCCTAACATCTATATAGACCCCTTTGACAATATTTTACAGTAAATGGAGATAATCAAAGTAAAGAAAACTTATTATGCTGTGTTTAAGATGTGTTTAAGATGCCTAATGAGTCCCAAATAGCAGAGACCTGACTAATTATACCTGTTTCACTGTAGTATGTCCTACTCAGCCTGAACACTGTATACTCCATCTGATGTATCTCTGCGTCTCATATATCTGTTTGCACACTTACTGAAGGTAACACAGTAACTTAACAGGCTTTTAGGTTTTGTGTTCTTTGTGTTGACAAAGTACTCAGCCATTTTCTGGCATTTGAGCAGCAGAGTTGTTAGGGTTATACTGCCATCTAGCTTTGAACAGGATTACAACAAACTACTGCCCTTATGGTTAACCCAGAAATGACTTAAGAGTGCAATCTGTGCTATCATAAACTATATAAGAAAATTGACAATACATAATTACACATTTAATTAAACATACTTTAGAACTAAACGTTATTTATAGTTTATTTCATAGTTTTGTTGATCTATATAACAACTTCACTACAAACATACTGCTTATTCAACAACATGGCTGGCCAAAGATTGTACAGATATAAACAAAATCTATATTTATTTATTTTGACAGTTTTTACGAGTGAGGACAGTGTCTGGGATCACGTACCACTGTCGGTCAGGGAAGTCCTTTAAAGGACAGATGTTGGACCGGTTCATCCTCACAGACTGTAGAGCAGTGCTCAGTGGCAACTACAGGTGAAGAAAACTTTTTTTTACTTTGGGCCCATGTTTTAGGATTGCCAATTTAACATTATTTTTTGTCATTAAAAATACTAATTTTGGATTATTTGTCAACACATATTAATTTTTATTCAAATATATATTCTCTTGTGTGTATTTATCATAAAGTGTTAGCACTAATTATCATGTTTCTTTCATAGTTTCATGTGGTCCTATGAGAAGCTCCACCGGTGCATGGCCCACCTCTTCCTGGGACAACTGGTGTCAACGTTCGACGAGGAGTTCAGGATCCTGTTCGCTCAGTCTGAACCTCTCATTATTGAAAACATGGAGGACGTAAACATTTTACAAAAGCCTTCTTATCCAGGTGAACGTCCTGTGCTCAGAGACACTCGTAAATATCGCACAATGGACACAGCTCACCCCGAGGACTGGCCCAGACAACCCTACGATGAACGCGTGGATATGGACTGGAGGATGATGCCACTCAAAAGACAAGAGACTTTTCACGGGCCAGTGGATGTGTACAACAGATATCCCTCACCACAAACTAGACTAGAGCCTCAATTTGACCAAGGCCCTCCTAGGATGCCTGTGATTGAGGGACTAACCCATAAAAGACACAGTTTTGCAGAGGGTGCGCCTGGTAGATACAACCTTCCATATCAACAAGTATTACCAGAAGTAGAACCACCAGCGCGGCCCTTTTACAGAGGGCAGCCGCTCCAACCAGGACAAGTACATGAACCGGATTATGGTGGCCATAACAAAGGGGGCTATGACAAATTTTGGAATCAGGATTTTCACCAAGAAGAGCAGTATCCAGAACCAGGCTTGCCGCAGGAGATAGAGCCACATGAAGGCTATGATCCAGTGATGAACTATCTTTCGTCAACTAGAAATATAGATGTTGACCAAAGTTCAGATAAGTTAATACCAGGTCCTGATTTACCCTATGCCACAACGCACTCTCGTAGAAGTAGGGGTCATGCTTATGCCTGTCAAACTTCACCCACTCCCTCAAATACAACTGAGAAAAAGTTATTCCAAGAGCACACAAGCGATCGCAAAGACCCTACTGTGAAGAAAGGACTGAGAAACTGGAGGATTAGCTCATATCTTAGCGCATATGACAGTTCGGGAGAGCCAGAGGGTCTATCAATGGGACCTGGTCAAGCTATAGACCCATTTGAAGAGTTTCCTAATCCCATGCAGCAACCAACACCACCTCCACCACCAGCTCTAGAGATACCAGGGCCAAAAATACCAAATGTGAGGGAATTCAAGGTCCCAGCTTTACCTAGAGCTAGTCAAATGCCTGCTTTTGCAAAAACAACTTCAAGAGATTTGTCTAAAAAATTCCCAGATGAGCCTCCACCATTTACTGTTCCAGTTTTGGGTGTACCAGAAATTACTAAAACTACCCCAACCCCATCCGAATCTTCATCTACAACGGATGGGGAAAAGCAGGATGAGGTAGAACCAAGGGAGCCTAAAGTGTCTGCCTTGAAAAGAGAAGACTCATTTCGAAGAAACTATAATGCAGCTGTGCATAGAAGTTCAAGGTTAAGATCTTCTCTTATTTTTAGTTCACTGGACCAAAACACCGCTCAAGATAATAGTAAAACTGTCCCAGGGGAACAGGAGGGAGAGGGGACAAAGATGGAGACTGAAACGACTAAACTGCCTTTTGTAAGTCAAGTATTAGCCCAAAGAAGATCAGGGACAAGAGAGCCGTTTGAATGGAAAAGTTATATTAAGACCCCTGATACTGCAAAGACAGAAGAAGACAGTGGTAAACAAGCTGAGAAAGATTCTACTACAAATAGCAAATTGGACACTCTTTCAGAAAGTCATAAGGCATTAAAACCACAAGACGTAGCCCCAAATGTTCAAAAAGTAGATGTTTCATTACCTAAG
Source organism: Hypseleotris bucephala (assembly GCA_036025885.1). Classification (NCBI taxonomy): domain Eukaryota; kingdom Metazoa; phylum Chordata; class Actinopteri; order Gobiiformes; family Eleotridae; genus Hypseleotris; species Hypseleotris bucephala. The sequence goes on along the minus strand of JAVQKG010416188.1, from coordinate 5,553 downwards.
CAAATGGAGCCTCCTAAAACTGAGCCCCTGCCCCCACCTGCATCGCAACAACCAACTAAATCTTTTCTAAATGAGACATTTTTAGATATGAATGACCCCGACCAGAGACTAATGTTTTTCAAAGAATTAGCTGCAAAACGCAGAGCTGCTAAGGCAGCCGAGGAGGCTAAAATAAAACATGAGAGTGACTCTAAAGTTAACAAAGATGAACCGGCAAAAGAGGAAGCAGGATCCTCAAAACAAGAGTCTAAAAAGCCAATAGAGGATGCAAAGAAAACTGAAGCTAATACTCCAGATGTTAGTGGTAAAATTGATAAGCCAGAAATTGTGGTCAAAAAGGATCCTACTCCTATATCAAGCTGTGAAAAAATTGAGATGAAAATTGCAACTGATTCAGAAAAGATTGAATCAAAACAAAGCCAAGTATCTTTGCCTGTCTCTACTGAAAAGCAAACTGAACAGAAGCAGCCAAAACTAGATATAAGCGTCCCAAAGCCTGCTGTACAAGATAAACCTATAGATCCACCTGTAGCAACCACATCTGCTAATGCTGAACAAGTTACTGAGGAGATGACAACCTCTGAAGCTACCTCAAAAGGTCCACAGTTGAAAGCCAGCTCATCTGTTCCTGATTTTGGAAAAATAATTGGGTCAGATTTACTGTCCTCTCTACCATCTTCAAGACTTTATGAACGCTCAATGTCACAAGAGAAAGATGTCCAGGCAAAGTCTAGATTATGGTCACCATTACTGCACAAAAGGGAGGTGCTAAAACTATATACAGATAACAAACAAAAAGGTCTGTCAACTGTCATTCAAATTGAGGAGTCCCCAGAGGAGTCTAGCCAAACAGCAACATCTGATTTGGCAAGTGCCGCAGCTAAGAGTGAGGAGAAACCTAAAGTGGATTTTCAAAGATCTGATACAACTCAACCAATACCATTACAAAACAAAGACTCTACTGGTAAATCTACATCTAGTGGGATTGAAAATAAAGAAAGTATAAAAGACTTTTCAGTGTTACCAGCTATTTCTGAAAAAGAACAGCCACAAAAGAAACCATTAGTGAGATCTTTGTCAAGTGGGACACAAAGTAAATTGGACACTAAAGAGTCTACTAAATCGTTCACTTCAAACCAAGGCCCGCCCCAAGACAAGTCCAAGATATTGCCCTTCGCTTTGGACAAACTACAGCCACATAAGGAGGATTTTCCCACTCAACCCCTGTCTGGTAAAGAAACACTAAATAAGGAATCATTAGTTAAGTCTACTGCTAGTGAAGACCATAAGGACACTAGTAAAGGGGCTACTCAATTACAGTTGACAACATCACAACTGCACCAGCCTGATAATAAGGAATCAGAGGTCAAATCTAGTGGTGAACAAATTAAAGAAAGTGGTAAAATGACTAGCCCATCACAGTCTAAGTCAAAACAATCACTCGATCAGACAATTAAAGAAAAATCTATGTCTGGCGTTATTGGGGACAGCACTCAAAAGCCAGACATATTGCAGTCAGCAGTATCTACAGGCCAAGAGACATATTCTAGCACATCACCACATATTTCTGAGAAAACAGATTTGCAAGAACCTGCCAAGCAACATGCAGAAAAAGCTGCTGAAAAAACAAATGTTGAAGTTGATGAAAACACTAAAACGTCTAGTCAAACAGGTACCAATTCATCAATTTCAAAAGAGAAGCTGGACAAATTGCCAGCAGCGTCTGAAAAAGATACACAACAATCTGATAAGGAAAATTTAGAGGAGACTAAACATGTGGCTACATCTAGTGACAAAGATACCACTGAAAAGACCGCACAAGTACATACAGCAGAGGAAAAATCTAGCCCTGTCAGTCAAAAAGATTTGACACAAGAAGAAGTAATTCAAACTCCTGCAACAAATATAGCTCCTCTATCTGATTCAAAGGAGCCTGAAAAGACTAGTAGTACAACACTATCTGAAAAAATAAATGTTGTAGAAGTTGCTCAGACCATAGAAGAAGCTAAGTTTAAATGTCCCATCACATATGCTGAGGAGTTTCAGATTGAGTCCCATTCAAATACATCAAGTCCCGCCTCTTTTGCTACCGCACTGGAGTTCATATCCTCAGAAGATTCAGACATGCTCTCACCGGCCAAAACTGATCCACACCATTTGTTTAAGACGGGCAATCATTCATCAAGTGTCTCCGATTTATCAGATTTTGAAACTCCCAATTCTGATTTGAGCAAGTCCCCAATGCCTGCTACAAACTTAGATGATACTACTGAAGATAACACATCTGTAGCAGAAACAGTGATAGAGGCTGCTTCTAGGCGTATTTCGGCTTCAACTGAGGGTGCAAAAGTTGACACTGACCCAGATAAGCCTGCTTTAGAATCCCAGCAAAGTGATTCTCTATCTCAAAATGAAAATTCAAGCCCAGAAAAGTCCAGTGAAGAAGCCAAAATGTCTGCTACAACACAAGTCGAAATCAGGGATGGATCTGTGACTAGGCAAGGAACTACCACAGAATGTAGCACAAAAGAGACATCTAATCAAAAAGAGGCAAGCGAAAAGGCTGATTCAACTGATGTGAAAACTAATGATCTAACCATCCAATCAGAAACAAAAACTGCAAGTGACACACAAATTGAATTGAGCAAGCCTGTTGTGCCTTCAACTAGTCCAGCTACCTCACAAGAAAAGCTAGATACAAAATTGCCGGTTTCAACTAAAGACACGTCTAAACCTTCTGAGGAGACAAGTTTAGAAAATAAGACAGAGGTAAGCCAAAGGTCAACTGATGTGAAATATCAGGGCATAGGTGCATCTACTGTAAAGAGTGAATCAGAAACTAAACCAGTATCAAGTAATACAAGTCCAGCTACCTCACAAGAAGGAAAAATGCCAGATAAAGTGCCTGAGAAGATTGATAAAGATATCGATAGATTTATACAGCAGACCATAAATAGTGAAACAAAAGAACAAGTTACAGAAGAAACTAAAATGGTGGCCAAAACTTCTGGTAGCACTACTGCACCCACTGAAAAGAGTATTATAGAAAGTAAGACAGAAGCAGACACAGACTCTAAATCAAAAGGTGCAGAAACTCAAGATGTAACCAGTAAATCAATATCAAGTCCAACCACTCAGTCCCCTACGAATCAAGGTAGCTCTGAGGTCACACAAGAGACAAAAATAATGGTGGACCAAACATCTGAAATTATTACTAAAGAAACATCTAAACCTGAAGATAAAAGCAAGGAGTCGATTACAACAGACACAAATGTGAAAACCAAGGACGTAGAGGCACCTAATAAGTCCATCTCATCTGAAAAAGCTGCAGACCAAGTAAGGCAAAATATCTCTGAACCAGCAAATGTCAAAACAAATGAAGCAGCTCCTCCGTCACAACCAAAGCAGTCTAAACCAATGCAGTCACGTTACCTTTCATCTACTGCCAATGTAATCTCAAGCAGCAATTTAAGAGATGACACCAAGATATTGTTGGAGCAAATATCGGCAAATAGCCAAAATCGAAATGAGTCAAGTACCACCAAAGAGGCACCAGTCACAGATGATGAGAAGGAGGATGAAGCAGATAAAAATGCCAAACGTAAGAAAGAAAATGAACTGAAAATCAAGTCTTTGGGCCAACCGAAGTCAAGCCAGGATCGGGATAAAGTGCTGGAGAGGATTCAAACCATGAGAAGTAATAGGAAAGTGTACAGTAGATTTGAAGTATGAAAAATGTAGGCCATGTATTAAAGGACTAATTAGTGAGAATTTAAACTGAGTAAGACAGGAAGTCTTGATACTACTTTTGCAAAACATGTGCCTTTTGCCTTTAACTCTTCAGCCTCATAGGATTTGAGAGCATTGATGATATGGGATCAGTGTTTGATACATGATTGTATCTTAAGTGCCAAGTTTAATATTTGCAAATATTCCTGTACAGAGAAAAGGTGCATGGATGGCAGTGTCTGAGCAGCCCTTTAAGAGTCACATATACCGATTAGCAAGTATAGGAGTAACATGTACATACATGTATGATATATAGTACAGGAGGAAGGTGGTAATAAGGTGGACCAAAGACATATGTGCAAGATGCAACATTGAGACCAAATGTACAAGAGAAATAACAGGCTTTGTTGACAATACGGAGAGCGTTTGTAGCATGCACACTATTACTACTGAAGATATGATAAGCCAATGACCATAAATCTGGGATTGGCAGGAGTTGCTTAATTTTAATCAAACTTGTTTGTGTGTGCCTTATTCACAATTATGCATTTAAAATCAGATTTTGCCCATTTCTTAGTTACATGATTACTGACTGCTTGGGCTCAGTGCAATGCATCAGACATAGACTGTTCTTTGTTTACAGCACTGACAGCCAATAAAGTCAACTGGTTTAAAGTTCTTATGTGATTTTTAAAAAAAGTCACTTTGTTTGATTTGATTTCTGTGACTTTATAGTAGTAATACTGTCAAGCTAAATATAAACTGTAAATTAAACTGTAAATCGGATTACTGTTATATCTATAATATGTGCACAGTTTCTCATTATTTTGTGACATGGACAAAATTGAGTTTCTAAAATATAGTGAATATGCATCTAATGATTTTTTAAACAAGGCTGTGAGTCAAACCATGCCTTGTTCACTGTTAAGCCTTTTTGTACCTTCACTGTGAACAGTACTTTATTGAGTGACACATTCCAACACTGTTTATCTTGTTTTCTTATTTCTACATTTCCTTTCAGTTTTAAGTAAGAGTGACATGCTATGTCACCTCAAAAGTTATGACAGCTGCCTTAACAGTAAATCTTGTAAATAAAATGTATAAACTGTATCTCATATGTATGTTGCATTCATTTATGATTGTTTGTGAATCAATATTTTACCCTATAATTCAGTTTAAGTTCTCACATTAATGCTAAACTAAATGGTGTAGTAAGAACAGTGGTTTAGATTCTAAAGTAATATCCTGCTTAAGTCCTTCACAAAAAAGACGTTTGACAATAAACTCCCGTTGCAAATGACAGAAATATAATGGGACAAAAAAATGGATCTGTGGTGACATCTGTAGAAATGTGGACACAACATGGGCTTTCAAAATCCCTCTAAATATGTAACTTGTACAACAATAAATTGTCTATTTCTTAATTAGTAGACCGAAACAGATCCTTATTCATTTAATTGGATTTTTCAGGCCTAAGACGCCATTATACAAGGGCCTTTTTATGTCCGTCCTAAGGCAAAGATTATGGTTTTGTTGCTGGTTTTGTAAACATAATTGCGGTATGACGCCACCCAGAGGCCAAAAACACACATGTCACGCTTCTGTCCAAATATTCACAATCTAAAAATAACTCAACTCAATCCATCACACTGTTCTTTAAGATATAAATAGACCGTGTTGCTTAAATATCTCAGTTATTAAGTTATTAGGGAGACATCTTGTACAGAGCAACAAGTCCCTTTATGTAACACTTATATAACAAGTATGTTTGCTCTTTATGTTGTAGCATATTTCCTCAGGTTGTTTCATATGGCACAAAAAGTG
>JAVQKG010416161.1:0-28842 GCA_036025885.1 Hypseleotris bucephala | reverse complement strand
AATAAATAAATAAAAATCAAATAAATGAATAAATAAAAAATATAATAAAAAAAATATATAATAAATAAAAACCAAATAAATAAATAAATAAATAAATAAATATATATATATATATATATATATCGTTAAAAATCTAATAAATTTAAATCTACTAAATACATACATACATATTTTCTGCCAATTATAAATCTGTGCTCAATTATGTCATGGTCCAGGAGTATCTGTGGCATGTGAGAAAGTGGGGACAAAAGTGGGGACAAAAGCCATGTTGTGACTGCAGAGGAATCACGGTGAATCACTCCAAAGACACTAAAAATAAACATGATCCTAATTCCCGCCATTTCTTTTGTGAGAAACTGTACAATAATAATAATCACGATTGCATCAACATTGTTTGAAACCCGCATTCATGGGCACAGCCTCCCACTCACAGCCTCTCATGCCCTTCCAGGCAGAGGGAGCGGCAGGTAAGCAGAAAGCAGAAACTCCTTTGGCACGATTACTGAGTGGGTGGTGACAACTCACTGCATGGGCTTCCACCTATCACAATATGTAAAGGTGCGCTAGAATCACAAGGGCCCACGCCATTCCAAAGGGGTATAGCACCAGGATTATTGTGAGTAAAAAGGTGACATGTTAGAAGGACATGAGATTTAAATGTCAAAGTTTAGAGACGTTAGTGACTCAGAGGAAGTGAACTTTATAAATTAAAAGGTCAGGGTTGAAACAGATTAATATTTAGACTTGTTTGTTCGTGTCACTCACAAATATAAGACAATATTCAAATGTGAACTACCACCGGTCTGCAGCAAGTATAAGTGCAAACCTTTCAAATCTCCCTACTCTTTAGAAAAATGTTTAGTTTTTGAAAATGCAGTTTGTTTTTGCAGCAATACACCAGAAAAAATATTTTAAAAAATACAATTGGTTTGTAAATTGCAAATGGATTAAGCCAGATGCTGCTTGAATCATTAGTAAACAATTTTTAAAAATGAGAAATCAGTAAAGTTCATTATATAGTAACATACATGGTTTGTTATATTGTGTGAATTTTAATTTGGTTTTGTTTGTGTCATTTTAAAATACTGTATCAAATAAAAAAACATTTGGGAAACATTGAATGAAAGTAATTATAGAAAATTGTTATATTAAAATTGGTCCAAAATTGATTTTGAAAATAAGAAATGGCATATTTTTACTCACTGGCAGCAGACATACATTTCACCAAAGTGACACTCCACTGAGAAGATGAAGATGCTGTTTTTATTACTGCTGAAACTATTGCAGAACTTGTCCCATATGCCCTGAAACTGTGAAGGATGGTTGTAAAATATTCTATCTTGAGACTTTACGTAACAAAGCCAAACAAAACCGTGACCCTCGCCCCCTCACCAGACTTAATACCAAAGGTTCATGGCATTTTGATGAGTAACTCCACTCCTGAGATCAAGTGAGTCACGTCTTACGAGTTTGATCAATTTAAACTTTCGGTTAATGGATGTCCCAAATACAGATGTGTGAGAGAGAACATGTAGCGCCCCGAGCAGAGACAAGATCAGACACATTCTCCCCAAAACTTACCACCGTAAGCCCCTCTCTGCACATACTGAACACTGCATGACCATAATGTCCTAGAGCAACAATAGGTGTGACTAATGGACTAATGCAGGAGTTTACTAAGGAGTTTATTTGATTATTTATTGTATTGTTAAAAAAGTTAAAATAAAGTTGCCTGTATTTTAATTTTGACAGTAGATTTTAATTTAGTTTTAGTTGTAGTCTTTTGACGAAAATGTTATTTAGTTGAAAGTATTACAAAAAATATAAACAGTGATCAATACTCCTCCTGTCTATTATTTTAGTTTAGTCTTAATTAGTTGACTTAAATGTCAGCACATTTAGTCATAGTCTTTGTCCATTCATTTTTATTTAGCTTTTGTTTAGTTTTTGTCGACAAAAACTATGACAAAAACTATTTGTTGTCAAAATTAACAATGCATCACATTCAATATTTTGCACACCAACGTAACAAAATTTGCTACTTTTTTACGGGCAATAAATATTCACTTTTTTATGTTGACCATTTACAGAAAATAATTGGGCAGTTTTTTTTCTCTCCGAGTTCAACCATGGTGATCCTGTGACTTCTGAGTAAACTAACCATGTGATGCACAAATAAATTATTGTTAGCTTTCAAATTAAATTATATAATATAGTCTGAAATTATATGCAAATTTTGTATTGACTGCAATTGTGAAATGGTGAAATGCCTGTCTGGTTACTTAATACACTTTTTACAACTTCCCTAAAAAACCCAAACTAACCCACTGGCCAATGACAAACTTACATCTTACAAAATTCTGAAAATCATTTAAGGATAATTTGCCTAATTTGCATACAGTTGTTAAAATGATGGACAGTTGAATTTCTGGAATGACATGTGACAAGTGACTTTGAATTTGAAACATGTTAGAAAGTATCACACGTATCAGCAGGATGGAATAGCCCAAACAAGGAATCTTTCCACCTCTGCCCACGGCCGTGAGTCATGCAGATATGCTACTTGTTTATCTCTTTAAGTGTGTGTGTGTTTACTGTGTGTTCTTATATGTTTGTGTGTCAGAGTGTGTGCTGTGTGTGTGTGGTCTGCAGTGACCTAGGACATTAATCAGAGCCTTGGCGTAAAAGCATCACCAAACACATATTTATATTTGGAAGATGAGGAAAATGACACAGACTTCTTCAAGTGTTGAATATCTGCAGAACGACAAAGACACTGAGTCAGCTCCGAAATGTCATCACTCCTTTATACAACGTGAGTGCGCACTGCAATTACAAACACATACCTGGACTTCCAACCAAGGGAGTGGATTCACCAGAAGAACTATTAGAAAGGCAACTGGAAGCACACGGACTGGACACTTTATTAGACAAGACTAGTACAATTAAAATATAGCAGCAACCATTTGGCAGAAAATCTAGTCAAATGTGTTTTATCGTGCATATCAAACAAATACAAAGTGTGCATCAGAATTGGGAAAGTGTGGTTTAAGTGAATTTAGCATGATGCCAGACTGTTTTGCATTTTAAAGAAACTAACAATTTATTTTTATTTCTTTGCACAATTATACAAGAATTTAAAAACAATGGTCGAAACAACAAATGTCAAGTCAGCACCAGTTCTTTGGGCAAAAATATGCGGATGCTATCTCTGAATATAACAAGCCAAACAAAGATCCTTGGACCTGTCTCCACTATTAAACTTAAAAATAGTTGCAACCAATGAAACGTCTGAATCAAGGTCAGACCTATTTAGAAACATGCAATGTTCATACATCATAATTATAGTTTTAGTAAGCAGTCCAGTCTCAATGCAATGCCAGTGATATTTTCAGTGAGGCTTAGGTTGCCTCATTGCAACATACTGAGAGGGAGAATCCCACTTTTTTTTCTTGAATTATGAAATCAAATCTTGAAAGGATTAACCCAACACACACCAATACTGATGTTTGTGTTTGGGAGATCTCCAAGAAAATGCTTCTTATACACCCGCCCACAGCAAGGTGACTCATATGCCCACTCTTCACATATTTCAACACTTTTTTCGGAATGACGCCCACCCATTCGCACTTAATTCACCAGTGACAATTAACTTACTGATATCTAAGATGACACAAAGTTTATTCCAGTTTAAAATTATACATCAACCGTTTGTGCAACAAGTCACTGGTCTTTTGTTTGAGTTAGATTTCAACATCCACTGTTACTAGCCTTATCAAAGTTTAATAGTGCTTTAAAAGTTCAATTTTAGTTTGAATTCCTAGTTCTAAGGTTGTACTCTGAAATGCAGGGAATTCGTTTGCATTCAAGAATTGGTAACTTTCTTTACAAACGTGTCTAGTCCAGTCAGTTGAAGCTCGAATGACATAACTCTACCGTATACATTTTAGAAAGACCGATACAACCAGTTTCTCTGTATCTCTGTGATACGGCTGCACCTACAAATGATACTTATTGTTCAGTGCATGCTTTGTTCATTGAGCGATCATGTCTCCCATACCGTAAATGTATAATCTCCCAATAAAACATTACTGATGCACACATAAAGCCTACATCGTTTGACTAATCAGACATTCACAGTAGGAATATGTTTGTTTATTCTCATTTCGACCCAACTTTTGAATTTTTGTCACTATTACATTGTTTAAATAATTTGTGTGTTTTTAGTTCTTATTTGATGTTTTGATGTCTTTACTTGTTTTATGTTTCTTTCTATGATCCCATTTGATAACGCTTATGGACATAACCTCAAAACTGAACAGAAAATCTTTTGATGACCCAACAATAATCACTGTCTTACACCCACTAATGTATTAATCGCCACAAATATAATAAACTATAAATGTAATACAAATCTGCCATCCTTTATGTAATTAACATTTTCCCACAAATGTAACAACATAAGAAAAAAAAATCTAAAAAAAATAGTTAAATGGTCATAAGTTGCAAGGTAAAGTGGGCATAGAGACCACAGAACTGTTCAGCAGTGCTCTACAGATTATTTTTATTATTGGATTATAAACTATGTAATAACATAATTTTATTACATAAATAGGTAGGTCATGATTTTACTGTTCCACAAACGTTATAAGTAACTTTAATGTCATAGTTACTGCATTTGTGGTGGAGATCTGTTCTTACATTTGTGGGAAATTATTAGGATTGTAGGTTTATTACATGAAAAAACAGACCAGGTCATTTAAAATAATTTCTACAAAAGGTAAGTCATGCTAAGGATGTTTGTAAAACCATATAGTGAATGCGTAAGGTGTAATGCAATCATAAATCTGTCTGTGCGTATGGCTCGAGGCAAAGCACATGAGAATTTTGCTGAAGGCTAAAATATGAGTTTAATATGAACCAGGGTCATCTTTCGTAGCATGCTATATCCTGTCTAAAGCACACCTGCTGCTCTGACTGAGATGGTTTCCTTAATGTATGTCTGTAAATATATAGGTTTTATGTATTATCAAATGCTCTGTCTCAACACTATGGCCCTTTGACCTTTGAGAGAGACCACAAAAGAGATGATTGTCAATAAAGCACAATGAGATTTAATGAGATGTAGTTGTATAAGCAACACAGGTCTTGATGGAAATGGCTATAGGCTCAACCTCAACAGTATTAAGAAAATTGCAAAATGCCACATTGTTGGATGAAAGAGCTGATCCAAATAAAGACTCCTCACAGATATCCAGAGAGTGTAAAACTCATCAGGATAACATCTGTAATGGCCCACATCCCTGAGTGCTCAGAGATCAGACTGTACGCTCCCCTGTTTGTGCGCACTGGTGTGATAAGGCGCTGATGGCTAGTGTTACTTCACTTGGGTTGTCCCTGGGGGATTCCCCTTGGTGCTGCTCTGTGTGTGTGTAGGTGTGTGTAGCTCTGTGTGTGTAGGTGTGTATGTGTGTATGTGTGTGTCCACAGAGAGGGAAGAATGCCACCATTGAGTGAACTACTATTGCGCCAGCAGTCCTTTCCCCTGGCCTCCTCCTCCCGCTCTCTGACGTACAGTTACAGCAGATTTGGTGACACTAAGATAAAAGCCTTCCTCTGTTTCTCTCTTCCTTTGCTTTCCTGTTTCTTCAGTGTCACCAGAACACTGAGTGCTGCTGCCTTGGCTCTCCACATAGAGAGCTCATTCAAAGTGACACAATCACTTTTCACTTCCACTTTGTGATAAGCCACAGATCAGTGTGTCCTGCTGCAATATGCCCACAACATGGTGTAAAGTGCTGTCTGCTTCAGCTCTGATTAACTGCAATTAACATGATTAAAGTTATCTTTATGGAAAGGACTTAATCAGAATATTGTGGTTCAGTGTATTCAACTGTTGTGCATCTGCAGGGCCAGTTTGTGAATGTAACACACTTACCATACAGGTCAACTGTTCTGATTTTCTGTTACTGTATCAGTGCCATTTTCTGGGTATATTCTTGAAAGTCAACGCATCCACAACTAAAGCCCAAAAATATGCAATTTACAATCGGCAACAATATGCATCATTTAATCTTTGTTTAGCATTCTAACATGTACTGACATAGAAACAAAGTGACAAAGTGATCAAATAAACAAGAGTGATTGAGTGTGTGTGTGTCACCTGACTCTGGCCTGGTACATAGTAAAGTGCCCACATGCACAGTTCTATTAAAAGGACTGGGTCATAATCTGTAATCACTTCCATGTCTGTCTGAATAAAAGAGCGGGTTAATCTGGATTACACGTCACAGTGGTGAGGTCAGAGCCAGGCCTCAAACTGACCAGCTACAGAACAGTAGAAAACAATCACTGCACTATATTCAATACATATCATTTAAATTAATAATTGCAGGTCATGGAACTGAGACTGTGAAATCCTATCCTCAACCTCAACAACCTCACAGAGCAGCATGTGATCTGTGCCTATATGATATGTTCAGAGAGATGGATGGATCTGATTATTTACAAAGAGGAAGAGCAAAAATACAAATGAAAACAGAAATCAATCCACTCCCAATGACATACTGTAAAAGCCATTATGTTCAAATTACCCTATGTTACCCTCTACATAAGAAGCATTATATGCAATGAGAACATAAACAACACACACAGTATGGCTGGTTTTAGAAAATGATTGAACGGGGAAAGCTGATCTGATGTTTGTCAACAGAATTAGTCCTGGGTTTATTAGGTCACGCATAAAGCATGCCACAAACAAGCTGAATAAATGGCATAAATGTAACCTTTAGATTCGAATGTGACACGGTTTAAACAGCTTGAAGCTGCATTAGCACAAAGCAGCTCTAACGGGGTTTGATTCACTGCATCTGCTTCTGTTACGTCTGAACTCACTCGGAGAGGGATTTCCCCAGCTCTGATCAAAACTGCCCCTGTCACACGCGTCTACTGTAGCTACAGTCTCACTGACCTCACATAACCTACAAACGTAAAGCGCAGTTCCCATGTCGTCTGCTAAACAATCCCAGTGCGCGCAGACCAGGAGGACAGCATCGAACTGTAGCCAAATGTCTTCAAATGTAGTCTATAGAGAATTAAAAATTGTCTAGGTGTGTCCAGAAACATTAGCACTGACATCTAGGCAGCCCAATATAGTTGTGCCTCTATGCATATGATGGCACATCAGCTGACCGTAAAACTACACCCTGTTCAATACCAGGTGGGTGCTGCTTTTGGGGCCGAGGGTCTTTACAGGCTGTATCCTGTATCGCTGGGTCGCCCCAGCCGAATGAAAGCGGGGACACACTTTACAGCTAAAAATACCTGTCTAAGACTATATTTGGCTTGGCTGGATCACAATCCCCGGTACAATGAATGGGCTCTCTGCTATCTAACTCTGCCTCCGTCGCCCAGATGCTAAAATTAGTAACAAAGCTTGCGTCAATCACGAGCCTCAGTGCGTCAAAGCTGCATCCGCCCCTTTGAGCACATTATTGGCCAGAATTAGGACGCTGACTGAGGTTTACGCGCCTCGTGATTGGCTGTTGTAAATTATTGTTCTCCGAAGCCTCTTAGGTACGTTTTAATTTTTAGAGTTTTGTGTTCGCCACGACGTTAAATGCTTCTGTGCTACTGATCTTTGAGTGAATCCGTTGTACACAAAGTAAACAGTCACAGGCAGGTATTTCTGTATGTTTGTATTATTGTGTTTTGATGTTATATATGCTTAAACGTATAAATAGGTTACTTTCCTTTCTATAAGCCTTCTCCAATAACCAATATGTGTTCTCTGATGCAGTACTGTAGTCTGAAAATATAGGCTCTTGGCTATATGTGAAAAGTTAAATGTTTGCTCTATGTAGCCAAGTCTGTTTAATTTTCCAATCCAAGTGACATTAACTCTAGTGAGAAGTGCACCAGTGACAGCACCATGCTATGTAATAGGCCTATTGCATACGCATTTGTTATACGTAGAAAAGACATACATTCTTAATCACACTTTTAACCAATCAAAAAAGAAAATAAGTTACGCATACATTTTTTATTGATTTAAGCCTTTAATAATACGTCAAGGTATTCCCAGTCCCCAGTTCTACTCGCCCTCTCGCCCGTGAGATCCTCTTTGAGTTTTCTGAACACATCAAACCAACACGAGGCTGGTTTCCACGCCCCTCTCTCTCTCTCTCTCTCTCTCTCTCTCTCTTTCTCTCTCTCTCTCTCTCTGGCCTGAGCGAGCGGCTTATGTGTCCGTACTGTACAACAGAATGAGAGGAGCTGTGCGGAGTGACGTCACCTCTCCCATGGCGTCACATTGACGTAGCGCATACCAGGCGTCTGTGTGGAGGCAGAGCCCACATAAATGCAGTATTTGACTTTCTCCCCTTAGACGAGCACATAAACAAACTCGCGTTACAAGTCCACACTTTGCAAAGCACTGCCGTCACTGAGAGTGCTTACGGAGCAGACGTACTGCTCACACTACGGAGACCTTATTTTTTATTAGGCCATACATTTTTTAATTTCACTTTTTAAACTTTCCTTACTTCGTGAAGAAACTTTTTGACGCTGCCGCTCTATTGTTGCTAATAGTTATTTGTACTTTTTATATATTAAATAACCACAGACCTTGGTGATTTCTGGATGGGAATAGGATACTTCACTCAAGGTTATTACCACATGTAAAGACGGAACCGCTACAGCAAACCAGTGAGTACATTGTGAATGAATGACTGTCTGGCTGTGCTTCACTGTCAGTTGAAAGTAGCCTTTAAATGATTGGGCTTGAGTTTTCTTTGAATCGCTTCTAACTGTGAGGAGTGTGAAGTTTGTACACTAACCTGTTGCTGAGACGCTCTCACAGCAGCTTTGTGCAGCCACATGAGCCTCGGTTTAATTTGTGCTGTGAAGGTATCCTCTCCGGTTGTCATGGAAATGAGATGCTTCTCAGTCACAGTGAGTGAATCAGACTCAATTTTGAGCAGGGAGCAGTCTACACACTTAAACAGAGCTAAGACATTAACATTTACATTTTATCTGCACATGATTTATTTCTCTATAGTCTATGATACATTTCATATGAAGACATCGTTTCACGAGTGTCAACGCTGTCAAACACTTGTCAGCTGCCAGTAAAGCTGCTAAGGGCGCTAATCTAGACCGGAGCGCTACAAGGAGTTGGGAGCTGCCCAAACAGTCCTAATTCACTGAAGTACAAAAAAGACCCTGTGTCCATTGTTTCCAAAGATACAGTCCTCCTCCCATTGATCACACACACAACACAACTCGTCCATTCATCATCAGCACAGCCCTCCAAACATTTACCAACAGCACTGCGTCCTGCCCAAGAGGATGTGCGCTTCACTTTATTTGACTTTTGTGACACTTTACGCACGGACTTAAGTGAGTGCAAAACTGTGACAACGTAGCTCTCGTGCAGATTTACGCCACTCACATATATCTCTCTTTCTCGTTTTATGTGCACTGTGTGTTTGCTGGTGTCTGGGCTTATTGCTGCAAGGGGCTTCACCGGGGGCTACCGGCGCTCTGAGCCGCGTGCTTTCCAGCTCTTATGTGCTTCTCATGGTTACCGGTGCGCACTGGCCAGAGCCCACAGTGTTTAGCCTCGACAGAGAAAACAAAAGGAAACACAGGCAAAGTGCGTGTTACTACTTTGTCAAATTTTATGGGATCTATAATCTAAAAAACTTTTACTTTTAATTAACATTTGTCAAAGAACACTTTTTGTTCATTAACTTCAAATAACATAGATTTCTATAGTAGGCTATATTACTTATTGTGTTTTTTCCTTAACCAAAATCATTTTATAAACATGTTCAGATTTAGCGTAGATATAAAATAAAAACTATGCTCCACATTTTTGTGTTTGCCAATACTCTCGTCTTCCCTCATTTGGTTTAAACCTGGTCTAGTTTTGATGTCTCTTGACACACCAGAAAGTGATCTTTACAGTCTAAAGTGTATAGATGGGACTGTGAGCTGCACAGGTGTACATGCAGAGCAGAGGAAGTTTGTGACAGAAAGGGGGCGCTCTGGGCTTTCATATCCTTCTCCAAAAGCGCGTCCTGCTTCAGTTTGAGGGAGTCGGAGGCGCACGGACTACAGAGCCGCAGCTCCGCTTTGGGTCTGTAAAGTTTGTGTCTCTGTCGCTCCCCTGGATGAACCCTGGACAGAAAAGAACCGCGCTCATCAGAGGGACGCTCTGCGAAGGACGGGCTTTCGCGCACACTGCTGCTTGTAAACGCGTATCTGTTGTAGGTCTGTAGAGTTTAACTTCA
Organism: Hypseleotris bucephala; assembly: GCA_036025885.1. Taxonomy (NCBI): domain Eukaryota; kingdom Metazoa; phylum Chordata; class Actinopteri; order Gobiiformes; family Eleotridae; genus Hypseleotris; species Hypseleotris bucephala. The sequence continues at coordinate 18,547 of JAVQKG010416161.1, read as the reverse complement.
AGGCAGTAATACTATTTTATTACAATAATAACGAAACAGGCACTGTTAAAGTGAAACTTATTTCCCAAATAGAGACATCTGAAATTACTGTACTTCTTCAGTTGCGGTTCATTTATTTATTTGTTGTGTCAAAAACAAAAATGTTTAGTTTCACAGTTTGCTCATTTAAAGAGCAGATGTCTTGATTTAGCTATTTTAAATTTGTCTAAAATCTGCGTTTATTTTTTCTGTCAAATAAAACCTTGAAGGACAACTAGAGCAACTGACAATCACCCATGTCAAACTTGATAAATTGTGGTGATTTGGAAAAGAAAATATAATCAGGCATTAAGTCACGCTTGTCTGTGAGTATAGCTCGGGGTTTTGCCTCAGGATGACTCTGTCTCAGTTCAAAGTCTTTCTGTTTGTAACCGCGCGTAACTCTGCTCCAGATACAGGTTCGGAAGAGCGCGCCTCAACCTCCGCGACGCACACCGAGTCCTCCCCGCTCCAGGAACCCTTCACCGGCTGCAGCCACGCCACCCCTCAAACCCGGACCAGCACCATTCAGCGCGAGGCTCTTTCACCAGGTACGACGCACCTTTCTTCTCCTGCTTCTGCCTAACTTTTCTTTCCTTCTCTCTTTCTTTGTCTCTTTCTTTGGGGTAGAATAAAGTTGCGTAAACATAAAAGTAGGGTATTAAATAAATTCATAAACTCATAATTGAGATACTATCTCATCCTAATTTCAAATCCATGCGTACCGGGGGTTATTGTCGTGATTCTTCGCGTGAGTGCTTGTGAGTGACTGGAGACCGGGCACACCTCATTTCAAAAGCTGGGGTCGAGTGACATGGATCCTCCAAATGAGTCAAACAAAGTCAAAGCTCTGGTTTTAACTTTTGTAATATTTTTTCCAAAATTCAAATTCCTCAACACATAGAATCAGGGGCTGAGATATATTCACTGCTTTGAGGATGTGATCTGTGAGACGCTGAACTTAGCAAATCCACCAGTGTTTCATAAAAAATAGCATTGTCTCTAGTTCTGTCTCTGTATTCATGTGTGCATCTTCATGTTTTTATTTGTTAGATCTATGGCATTCTGACAATGAACAAGCGCACTCATTTATTGGAACAGCTGCAATATGTCCAGTTGAAATGTGCACCTCGAGGTTAGACACAATTTTTTTGTCTTAATTTGCTGCTTGGGTTGTCTGTCCTTTTGCTTTCCCTCACACAGCACTTGCATGTAAGTGTAATCAAAGTAATCAGATGGTGGTGTTGGTTAAGGCATTTATGGCTCTTCAGATTTGTTTGTTTTTATGAAGATAATCAGATTAAAAAACGTTTATGGTAACTCATACATCCCACTCACTGTCTCTTCTTTTTTTGAAAATATTTTGTGAAATTTAGGCAGATTACGATTCTTAAGAAACCGGGTTCAAAATCACTTATGTGTGGCTCAATGAACATAACTAATGATTATAATCATCAGAAAACCTTTTATTAGTATGAGTCTTACTGAGTGAAAGGCCTCTTTCAGTAAAACCACAACTTTAAATTTAGGCTGTGACTATCTGTCTGAATTTTGTCCACGAGACTGCTGAGGACAAAAGCTTGTTGCAGTTGCGGTGTATTTGAGAGTTTTGATGAGGCATTAAAGTGTTGTAGTGGAACTGTTGAAGTGAGAGTGAGGGACGACATGTGCAGGTGGTTGGGCAGGTTTAGTCCAGATCAGAGGTTAGTGTCAGTATATACAACAGTGTGTTTATGTCGAACATCAGCTGGTGTGTGTGTATCATCCAACACACACACTATTGTAACACATTTACCAACACTCCTATTTAAGACATACACACAATATTTTAAAATATAAAATATCATGTTTTATGGCGCTTTACGTGTTAGAGGATGTATAAACCCCTCTTTAAAAGCCTCGACCTAAAGACACTAAAGACACAACAACTAAAAGCAGTGCCACACTCACCTGCCTTTGCCTTTAGAACAATACGTTTGTGTTTCTGTGTGTGATGCTAGTGTTGGGTGTCACCATAAAGCTCCCGTGACGCTGCTGCTGCTGAGGCCCCTGTGTTTCCATGTGGGCTGCGAAAGTGGTCACTTGGACTTCAAAAATTAAATGACATAAGGCACAGTGCAAGTGACTCATATCCTGAATTTAAAAATACATTATTACAGAATAGATATTGCTAAACACCCCACAGTATAATTCAGGTAAATGTCTCTTTTGTAATTTTAAATTGTAATTATTATGTACAAATATAATATATTTATATAGAATATATATAAATGCAAATGAGTGTCTTACATGTGCTTTTTTGTTTCACTTAATTAACTCATTGAGTCATCCATTGCTTAAGCACCCATTAGCTTTGACCATTATGTCCCTTAGCTATAAATTAATTATGTGACAGAGACTCAAATTATTTTGTAACTGTCTTCTCCTATATTTACTGACACTGATTTTGCTGAGGGTATTTTCAGGACAATATTTGAGTGATTGAGGGTCTGACCAAGCAGTGTATTTATCAGACAAACTGTTGAATTGTTTCTCTAATATAATTTTGTCTTATATTGGTCAATAAAAAATACTTTTTCTATCGATAGAAAATAGCATACCAAAGGATGCCAGGGCATGATTCATTTGGTATTTGAAAAAGGTCTGGTCTCTCAAAAACAATTGAGAAACAAATATTGTGCCATCTTAGAGACAGTGAAGGCTTGTTGTTAGTTTAAAATATTGTGAGTGTTACAGATGATGGAGGTATTCTGCTGGGCTTGATCTGCCCCTATGTGAACATATATAACATGACGTGAGGGGACGCTGAGCGTGTATGCACAGCGCGTATGCAGGGCGTCAGTGGACGCAGCTTTGTATTGACAGTTCCCTGCTCCAGAGCAACGAGCAAACAGTTCTGACCCAGGCTCGAGCCGACACTGAGACTGATTAGACGTCCATGTGCCCTCCTTACATACAGAGCAGGTGGAGTGGCACTATATTACATAAGGGTTTGATAACACCAATGATTTACTGTAGTAAGTCCACTCCAGAGAGAGGAAGGAGGCCTCCTGCTGAATTCAATCAAGGGGAAAACTCAAGACATACTGGCTGGCGTCTGCAGCAGTTAAAGCAAATATCTGTCTGTTTATGCGTGTGTGTGTGTGTGTGTTTGTGAGTGAGTGCATCCAACACCACCATAGGGTTCCATTATTATTTAATGTTATCTCATCTGCTTTGCCATCTGACCGGAGCGCCGTCCCACACACTAGTCACAGCTTTTCAGTGATTAGAGCCAACAGGACCTTAGTTTTGCTTTGCCACTTGGTCACTGTATTAGGACCATGCAGTTTCTGTCACTGAACTAACTGTTTTTGAGGGTGTGTGTACTCCAAATTAAAGTGCAGGAGAAAAAGGGGAATGGAAACATTTGTTTAAAAGTTTATAGTTGTGCTTGGTGAAAAGAAAAACAGATTTCTGACACCTTCTGGTTTGAAAACTGCCTGCTCCTGTACAGTGGTGGTGCATGTAGCTCTCAGGAGATTCTGTCGACAGCCTCCTCTACCCCCTCTCTTTCTAACTGCCTGGCTTGCACCAACAAAGTGGAATTTTAAAACAGGTTGCACCTACAGTTGTATTAGTGACTTTTTTACACAAAAAGTGTAATCAGCTTTTTTGGTGCAACTATTTTATTTGATGTGTCTCTTAAAATACATTTTTCGCTAGTTGTCACATACAGTACTAACATGTTGTTTTGCAATGATTTGAACTGTTTTTGATGAGTTTGCTCTGTGTTTTTGGCAGACATGCCCTGTGTGCAGGCTCAGTACGGGCCGGCCCCTCCAGGCTCCGCCTACTCTGGCCAGTCCTTCGGTTACCAGGGCGACAGCTACACGTCTGACCTTATGACCCCCGACTACACCAAACTGGACCTGGGTGGAGGTGAGATCTCTGCGGCGGCCACCACGTCACTGCCGAGCTTCAACGTGTTTGTGGATGGCAGTTACGAGCTGCCCAAGTCGTCCTGCCTTTACCAGATGCCCACCCATCGACCCACAATAAAAAAGGAGGAGGAGAGTTATCCTACTGCGCCCCCTCTGGAGGCCATGGCCTCTGCCAACATGTACTTTAAACCCTCACCTCCATCCACGCCCACCACTCCCTCCATACCACCGCAGCCTGGCACCTCCTTCTTGTGGGAGGAGCACCCGCTGGCCCCTTCGGCCCATCACACACTGGGCTCCGGCCTGGAGGCGGGCGCCCTTAAGTCACCCCGCTTCTCACACTTCTACCAGCACTCCCCGCCCCACAGCGGCAGCAGCGTGGGGGGCTATGACACTCTTGGCGGGGGTCTGGTTCGAACCTCTTCCTCCTCTTCCTCCTCTTCGTCCTCTGTGTCTCACCCTCACGGCCCAGGGTTAGAGCAGCCCATGTACCAGTTACACCGCGGGGCCGGGGGCAGCAGTCTTGCCTTTCGCTCACTGGCGTTGGGACCCTGTGGGCCCATACTGGGAGACAGCCTGCCCTCACCGCCCCCTCGAGGACCCCAGGGAGAGGGCACCTGTGCAGTGTGTGGGGACAACGCAGCCTGTCAGCACTACGGCGTCCGCACATGTGAAGGCTGCAAGGGATTCTTTAAGGTAAAGCCATATGTCTCTGTCATCAAACTCATGTGACTTATTGACATCCAATAAGATTAATACAAAATATTAAAGGAAATGAAATATTACCTAAACAAAATATATACATTATAATGATTCTATATTAGTAAATAAAAAAACTTCTGTATTGGGTACACTTCCATTACAAATGATAAATAAGATGCAGCAGTGATAAATATCAGTGCTGGTGAAGTTCTATTACCTACGTATTATTTATTTCTTCTGTGAAATAAGTCCGTGCTGTATATTCTGTGCATCACCCACTCTTCTCCCGTTTTCTAAATGATGTTGAGAGTCATTTTGAAAGCACAATACACCCACAGGGGCGTCTCAGTACAAAAACAGTTAGGGTATGCTGTATCGTGTAAAAGAAAGGAAAAAGTACCCAGTCAATCAGACCTCAAATCAAACCAAAATAGTGTGTCTGCACCGTTGATTGAATTAGTGATGATACTGGATAAGACCATTTTGAATAAATCATTACTATATGCTTAGGGACATCACACATGGGTTAGTGATAGTCCCCATGAATAGTCTCATAATGCAAAAGAAGTAGCCAAAGAAATATGTAAGCCTTCTGAGCAATATTAAAAATTATAAGCTTATATTCAGTGAGGTTGCTTGTGCACAGCTTTTAATAAATCCTTTTACTTGGTAAGCTTTCTATTGGCTTTATGAGACAAGAGAGAAGAATTAAAACACAAAGCAAGAAGCAGTCTGCAAACACTGAGGTAATTGAATAATGCCTCTGGATGGTGGAAATGAATTGTCCTTCTTTTCAATTAGTTTGACAATTTGTTTTTATTTAGTAATTAATGGGAGCCGTGGTAGAGCAGCAGGCCGCGGGCAATGCTCACTGTCGCTGTCTGTCAAACATGAGTCTACTTCCTCTAGACACAATGCAATCACACAAGCCACTGCCTGGGAATATTATAATGCACAGTGTTTAAAACATATTCACAGAGCAGCATCTGAACTGAACTGCTGAATTTAAAATCCTGCCGTCCGCCTCATTAGTTCATTATTCCCATGTTTTATTGTTCCCTAAAAGTACATCCTGATTATCCTTAATTATATGTGAATGGTTACCACACATTTATTTGTGGGAGATGGGTTGTAAATAATTGTTATTTCATTAGTGCAATTTAAAAACACATTTTGCCTGATTTGATTTGGCTCTTTAACCAAGACATGCTGTTTTCTTAATAGAATTTAGTAGAATTTAGCCATATTATGTAAAATAGTTAAACAATTCACCATTCACATTAGAAAATTAGATTAATAAGTTAAAAATAACTGCCAATAATAACTATTATAATGCTAAATTTGGCAATGGATTTGTAGTGTTTAGTTAATTGACAGCTGTCTAGGCACTTACTGTAGTAGGCTACACATTAAATTGTGCACATGAAACATACAGCTGCTAGACAGAACATACCCTCTCAGATACCAGGCAGGCTGGACTGTCCCATTCATGAAGTGTGTAAAAGTTGATATAGGTTGTGGCAGGACATGAGTCCCACATCATTGGCAGAAGTTATTGTTGAGATCAATGGCTGTAAACCGTCATATGGTCATCTCCAGTGTTACCTGCAGATATAAACAACTATTGATTTATTCATGCAAGACCCAGTTCAATTATGTTATGGGCTGCCTTTAGTGAGTGGAAGAACGATGCTCAGATATTTGATAATCTCATTGAGATAATTTGATGTGTGTTCTTATGAGTCCACCTGCACAAAGATAGTCCCAGTACAGCACTGATCACTATCACTAACTTATCTGCTCCACAGTATTAGCGCTAAATCACAGTGTCTCTGCGGAGACGGCCGTGTCACAAGAGTCCCCTCCGCCCCCAGACACACTGGAGACAGGCCCGCTCATGAGAGCCTCTTTATCAACTCAAACCCATCGTCTCACACACAGAATTTTCTAAGAAACTGTTCTTCTTTAACTCTTAGTCCTGAGGTCAAGGGACAGCCCTCCATCTTAAGCACCTCCCAGGGCCATTTAAGATCAGAAATTCCTCAAACATCTCTCACAATTTTCAAACTTGAATCACGTGTAGTAAGATGTGATCTAATGGTTGTTGCGTATTTGTGCGCACAAGTTTGGAGTTTTACTAAATGCTATTTCCCTCAGATGCAATAATGACCATAACTAACTTATCCCTGCTCGCATGGGTCACTGGACATTGGAGGCGATATGTGGTACCATGGCAACGGCTCTCATCCAACGCTGGCGCCCATTACGCGCCAGTTCCGCACGCGCGCCAGAGCATATGCAATAATTGGTGTGTTATTGGTCTCCCGGGGGCTCGGACATGTGTGCGCGAGGGCTTCCTAATTGGATTTATTTGTTTGGATGTGTTTTAGAGGCGTTAAAGAAGAGTGGTGTTTGTTTCATTTACAGTGCGTCCCAGTGGTCTGAGTGGACCGCCGACTTGACCGCGTCTCATAGATAATAGCCTACTTACACTTTGTACCTGAACCACTGCTGCAAATAAGAGTAGCCTAATTATGTTGTGTTTGATGTTTCTAAATACAGTCGTTATGTTGTAATAGTTCCGCTCCTGGGGCAATAGTTTGTACGCGCCTTTGATCCATCTGTCAAATGATGTTAAAGATTGGCATCAGGCCCCACGAGGCCACACTGTCTTAAACTCTGGTGAGGTCCGTTTATGTGCCTGCAGTTAATGCAGCGAGAGAAACAGACACCTCTTTTTTTACATTTTGCACTAACAGGAGGAGCCCGTACAACTGTAACACGACTGACCCCCATCAGATGATCATAATGAAGCTTTGAACTGAGTTTAATCAGAGTCCTTCTGTGTAAAATGTGCGCTGATCTCGACAGCAGTTCAGCCAAACTTAATTTAGTGCCCTGTCTTTGGGCCTGTGCGTAAAGGAGTCCGTGTAGCCTACCAAGCGCCTTTTCTCAGTTTGTAAAGCTGATCCCACGTGGCCCGTTTCTGATTTCATTTTAATAAGGTCAGTAATAATCGCGCGCCAGCCGAGAAGAAAACTGCTCCCGCGGGGCCCATTGAGAAGCGTGATGCACGAGGCCCCATAGGCGCCACGAGCTGACCCGCGAGCTTCACAAACAATCTGATCACGCAGCTCTCGCGGCCACTGTCCTCCTTGTCTCGTGGGACTCCGCCTCTGCACGCCACGCGCACGCACCATTGTTGGTGACGGCGCTAATAAAATTGTCCCTGCTGCAGGGAAGGCTTGTTGAAAATTAATTTTATCTAATTACACTGATATCACCGCCGCCTTTCAGCGCGTAATTAAAATCTGACCTGCGAGCCTCTGCTTTCATTCTTTGATGAGGAAGAGGGAAACACAGAAATTAAATTAAACAAATCAAATATTGGGTGGTTGATTGTGTTTGGGGCTGATTATCGGTATGTTTCTTTTCTGCAGCGCACCGTGCAGAAAAATGCCAAGTATGTGTGTCTGGCCAGTAAAAACTGTCCTGTGGACAAGAGAAGACGCAACCGCTGTCAGTACTGCCGCTTTCAGAAATGTCTAAGCGTGGGAATGGTTAAGGAAGGTAAGAAATTCGCCTCTTTACAATAAATACTACATTAAAATAAGCTGTGCAGGCACATCATCACCTGTTGCGCATCCCAGACATACATGAGACTTGAACTGATGTTAGTGACATGCGTCAGAAATGCTGCGTTTTTTCACTCAATAATAATCACCTGAACACCACAACGGCACCTGCTCACTCTCTTTCTTCACCTACACACTCTTACACGTACATTCTGTTATAAATAGACAGCTCAAGAAAGTTCCGCACTTGTACAATATCTTCACTGCCATCTGCTGGCAATGTTAGTGTAATAATCCTTGTCTGCTGTGATTGTGAATGATGTTAAATAGTACATTAATGTACTAGTGATGGGCAGTTAAAACCTCACCTGTTGATAAACTGCCTCTCTATTTAACAGTGGTGCGCACTGACAGTCTAAAGGGACGCAGAGGCCGGCTGCCGTCCAAACCAAAGAGTCCTCTCCAGACAGAGGCGTCTCCTCCTTCACCTCCGCTCAGTCTGCTGTCAGCTCTGCTCAGGGCCTACTCTCACTGCACGCCCCGAGACCTGGACTACAGCCAGGTAACACAATCATCCATCCATTTATCCATTTATCCATAAGATCGCTCTCACCAGACTCACCATTTGGTTTGTGTGTCCCACAGTTCAGTGCAGCAGACCCACCCTCCTCTTCGTCAGATGCAGAACACATCCAGCTCTTTTACAGGCTGCTCACTATTTCAATGGAGACCACGCGGTGCTGGGCGGACCGCGTCCCGGGCTTCTCTGAACTTCAGCGAGAAGATCAGAGCCTGCTCATAGACTCTGCCTTCCTGGAGCTGTTTGTGCTGAGGCTGGCTCACAGGTGAGCTTCTGCCACTAAATATCTGTCCACACAGTGATTCGTGCAATAAATAGCCTAAGTATATATTTAGGATGCAACTGTTTTTGATTTTGATAACAACCCTTCTTTAGCATTACAGGGCAGTGTATGGTGTTGTTCAAGTGATGTAGTGTTGGTGTATCCAGAGTAGGAGGGGAGCTGAGTAATGGACATATGAAGCAAATTATGAATGGAGTCTGTAGCTATGACAGCAGCTACACCCACAGAGTTCCGCTCAGCTCGTCTGATATCTGACGCACAAAGAGCTCTGTGTGCGTTCGCTGGGCTAAAACTGGGCTAACATTGTGAACTGTGAATTGACAGGATCAATTCCATCAAAAAACTAGTCAGCTGAGCATCTGACAAGAGCTGAAGATTAAGAATTAAATGTTTAATTCAGCTGACTGGGATGAAATAAATCCACTTTATTTGGTCTCATGATGTGAACGTCCACTATTTTCACTGCTCAAACCAATCTGCCTTGAGATCGCTATGGGTTACCAGTCTGCTGTTGTAAGGCATGTGGCTGCATAGATTTATGGGAAAAGGGGAGTTGAGGTACAAGCTCGTCCTTTTGTCTAGGTTTGTTGTCTAGGGCAGAAAACCAACACAGTGAAGCACACTTACTCACACTAAACACACACTGATGATGCTAAATACCAACTTTGTGTCCTCCTCCCAGAGTAGTCCAGGTGCAGGGTGGGTAGAGGATGGGTGGTGGCATCACAGTCCCAGCAGGACTGGGACTATGAGTAAACTGCAGAGTCATACAGACTTTTATCAAACACGCACTCTGCCCAAACTCCCACGGCACAGAGGAAAACACACAAATACTGCACTGTTTTACTGTAGGCCTGTTCCGTGAGAGCGGCAGGATGCGGTCCACACTCCCCTCTCATTGTTGCTGTGGCCCTTCATTGACCCAGTGCTGAACTGTGCCTGGCAGACTCTTGTGCGCACACATGTGGGAGATGTGTGAGCTTGTATGTGTGCTGTGTGTCTAGAGTAAATTTGCTCCGTTCTTCGGGGCCGGCGTCACTGTAAGCACCAGTTACCAAACGGTTTCTGTGGTTATTGGTTGATTACCGTGGTGACAGTGTCGTCAGGGGTGAGAGGAATGTGTGGCAGACATCCAGCCTGTCTGAAGAGGGCAGCTAAAGTGCTACTACTACATTTGAAATAGTATCTCCTGTTTGCCTAAACATCACGCAATTATCAATTTCATTGACACATTTTAAAAGGATTTGTTATTACATTCATTATTTTTTATGATATTCATTTACTTTGCTGCACTGTCGCTGTGATTTAAAACGTACCTTGCCAGCACTTTTGTGTAGCTACTACTACCTGCCCTTGAATAGTCCAAAAATGGAAATGTTCTTGTTTGTTTGCAAGTTAAGCCAAGGTGTAATGATGAATGGAGGTGATTGTGCTCAAATGTGTGAGTTGTGTCTGCAGTGCGGTGTACCCCTGGATAATTAGACACAAGTGGTATTTAGTTTGTTCCTCGTAGCTGTTAAACTAATGTTTGCACAAGCTGTAATTTAAGACTTCCTCTTTACCTTTTTATTTCTTTTTTATTTATATGGAATATAAATAGCTCTTGTTTTAGACCATGCTGATCTGTTTTCTATGTGTTATCAATTGCCATACTGAACTTTACTGCATGCATTCTGTCGTCTAAAGGATTTTAATATGAAAAACCAGGCTCTCAGTGAGACACTAATAAAGAACAGTCCTGCTTTATGGTTAAGTAGTGGGATACTTGTGTGTCGTGAGTAACTGATGTTTAAATACATCTGAGAAGCCTTTTCATTTCCTCGTTAAAGCTTTGTGTTTCCACTGCACACCACAGCATGGGCATATTAAGGCTCCAGCTATTTACCTATCTGTAAAACACACACATACAACAGGCCTATGCCCTAACCCCTTTACCCCACCCCTGCGAAAGAAAACACAGGAATGTTTTAAAATGCTATAATTTGGAAAACACAACCTTAATCAGCTGCATGCCTCTGTTTGATGTGTGTCCCATTTGTGTGCACTTTTCCCATTGTTATTTTAATTATTTCCCGGCCTGGTATCTAAAGCTATATTTACAATACATCAGGGATAGTGGAGCATTTTATAGGCCTAGATGTCCCACTGTGCAAGGCCTTCATGTATCTCTCTGTCTGTTCTTTAGGTCGATGCTGTCAGAAGATAAGCTAGTCTTCTGTAATGGCTTGGTGCTGCACAGATTCCAGTGCCTTCGTGGTTTTGGAGAATGGTTAGACTCCATCCGGGACTTCTCCACTCATCTTCAGAGCTTAAACCTGGATACTTCTGCCTTCGCCTGTTTGGCCGCCCTTGTGCTGCTCACAGGTAATTCATTTGTTTTTGTGTTCAAACATACTATACCATGAGCATGACTATATGTTTTAAAACCAGCAATATCTCATTGTTGTCTAGCTCAACGATATACATTGCGCTCACACCAGCTTCTGCATACACACACAAACATCCATTGTGCACACAAGTGATTGAAAGTGACAGTGGTCAGGTGGACTAAACCCCTGACGTCACACTTCATACACACACACAGACACACACGCACGCAAACACTCACGGACACACACACCCAAGTGTCCATACACATCTGAGTATGAACCTGACACCCCTCCGCACCTGCTGCACCTGCCTCACACCTGGCGCTCTAATCAGTGTGCATGTGTGAAAACAGAGTGGGGAGCACACTGGAATAACATAGATACAACACAAGAGACAGAAGTTAGTTATCTGTGCAGAGCATTAGAAATGCATTACAAATGGTCAATTACAAATGTAATCCAAGGTGACAGCAAACAGCTGTTCCCCGCCCCTCCCCCGACAGCTCCTTTTCCTCAGTCGCCGGCCTGAGCCCTCCTGCCCCGTTACTCTCTCTGGGGGAGCACTTAACTCTGTGCCTGATCGACCAGCTCACTGCGGAGCGCGGCAGCGGCAGCGGCGCTCTGCCACCTCGGCAAAACTCACAGCGCACTGCCACCACAGAGCCGCCAGAGCCACCAGCACATCGACCACTTCAGAGTGGCCTGTGCAGAAAGGCAGATCGATCCCGCCCCAGGAGCTCCCAGCTCATACAGAGAAAGAAAGGATGGAATAAACGCAGAGAGAGTGTGTGAGAAGCCTGAAAGCCTCCATGAAAGGAAGGCTGGAGCGACTCTGCAGTGGAAAACACAGAACAAACAAAAGAGTCACATAAACAAACAATAAATAAGCTTCAGATAATGGATACCTCAAAGAGAGAGTGGTCTCAGAGACAGCACCAGCTGCACGTGTGTGCATGAGTATGTGGGACTGGACCTGTGTACTGAATTACCTAGGGTCACATTGGACACTATGACCCAGTCACATCTGTCCCCCTTCGTTTAGCTTGTTCTCTTTTTGATTGTGGGGAAGGACTAGGACCCCTGAAACATTACATGTGTTTACATATACGTAACTCTCATAAATTTACATAATGTATTTACCTAAAGAACATTTCAAATGTGTCAGTTTATCAGTGTAATGAGTAAAAGATATATGTTAATTTTTACACAACGGACTGCACAAATAGCTCAGAAATTAATGGGTGTTCCATTTCTTATAGAGGTATTTTTGGGCCTAGGCGCCTAGCCCATACCCATCTGTTCTGAGGGCTGAGGGGTTAGGGGTGATAATGAAAAGTTGGATTGGGCCTAAGTTAGTTGTTTAATAATTCTAACACAACAGAATAAGTTAATTGTAAAGTGCTCTTGTTTCTGTCATTGTCTTGAAACATAGGAAGTATTTGTTGAACCTTTAAGGCATGTCTTGCTCTGACACACGGTGTGCACGGCCTAATTGTGTTTCACTTATCATTGATCTGTGGAGAGTGAGACAGGTTAAGGCGTGTTAGGAACACGAGCTGTACAGGGTAATAAGGGGAAATCCAATATAAAATGCAGCTAATGCTCTTTCTACTGAATACATCCTTTTTTATACATTCTTAATGTTGTGTCTTTTTGTCCACAGAGCAGGTCCCAGGTCTGAAAGACTCGAAGCGAGTGGAGGAGCTGCACAATAAAGTGGTGTGTTGTCTCAGCGATCATCTGGGCTGTGGCCCTTCGTCGTCTAAGTCTAGTACTTCCCTGAGTCGAGTACTGAGTGTACGAGCGGAGCTGAGGTCACAGAGGACCCAGGGCCTCCAGAGGATCTTCTACCTGAAGCTGGAGGACCTGGTACCGCCCCCACCTTTGATTGACAGGTTTCTGGACACTCTGCCTTACTGACAACCTGGGTTAATGACACTTGTGACTAAATGTCAAATCCTTTTTTGGGCCTTTTAACCCTCCTCGCAAGAAGCACACAGGCATCGCAGAAGACACTTCTCTGAATGATTCAGAGCAGAGAGACTACCACTATGTTGGACAAAAAGCCACCACTTGTTCACGACAGGACATGTACAACCAACTCCATTTAACACATTGTATGTGGCTCTTTGTTCTTGTGAAGGACAAAGGTGATCCTGAGATGGACAAGAGGACAATAACTTTAATGTCCTCTCCACTTTTGGGTAGCAGCTTATTTGACAAAAGACTGAACTCAGTGGTTTGTGAGTACTGTTTGGCCCTGCCCGTTCATCCCGGCGGCTAGATAAAAGAAAGATGTTTTATAACATATCACTGTTAAAAAGACGGTGCTTTTATGCTGAAATGTCAAAGGTCAAAAAGCATGCACAAATGAAAGAAATGTCACAACCCAAGACACAGACATGTAAAGATGTGGTTAGATTTTTCATACAAGTGCAATTCCATAAGTGCTCTCTCACAACGTAAAGAGAGACGTTTTATTTCAAACTCTAAATTATTTTAATTAAAAGTCCTCTCTTTTTTGTCGATAGGTAGAAGAGAAACAGACAGTCTCATCTTGCTTATTGAGCATAGGAGATATTGTGCACTAACAACCGACTGAGTCAGCCAGACTTTAACCTGTTATAGTATGTTGTTTTGGGGAAAAATAGTTGAGTAGAACTATGGAGAAGTAAACATTTGATATTAAATTGGCTTTTGCAGCACTTACCAACCCCAGGAAGGGCTATTGGTGCAGACACACACCCGCTCTATCCCGTGAAGTGTAGCGGGACACATCAGAAGAGGGTGCTCGACAGATAGTTGAAAAGCCAAGAGGCAAACATTCCACAGTCATTCTCTTTTTCTACTTGTTTTTGTTGTGGAGGTTGTCTGAGGCGGACATACTGTATTTGTGTGTACGTTTAGAGAAGGAGGGTCAAATGCATGGTGTATTTGAAGCTAGGCCCATCAAAAGGCTTCACCATGCACTCCCACACACACAGCAGCAGGTGGAAATAGGACAAAAGCAAATGACATAGATATAAATATATATATATATACACACACGAAACTAATATTTTGAAGTGTTTCTAGCTTTTTCAAATATTGTGGTACAAGTTGTGCATTGTTTTTTTGAAGAAGAGATACAAAAATATAAAAAGTAGCTGTTTTTTCAATGTCCCTCTTTGGTTTGAGTTCTTGTTTGAATTTTTTTTCTTTCTCTTTGGTTCACTGGATTTTCTGTTCAGCACTTTGAAATCATAAACTAGTTCTGATTACTCTGTCTATTGCGTCTTGTGTTTTGATTTGGAAATTGCACTGATACATTGTAATTTTTGACTGTGTAAAATAGGTTTTCTGTGTCACCTAAGCCTGACAGGGGAAGGGCCCCGCTGTGTCCCAGGGGTCCTCGGGAGGATTAGGAGAACGATAGGGACAGAGGCAGCAGAGCTTCATGTTCAGCATGAGGTCCAGATCAGCCCCGAGCCTAGTTAAACACTATCGATCGCTACAGTGACATTTCACAGCACATGCTGTCTATACTGTCACTACCATCACTCACTGGCACTGCACATCAGCATCACACACACACCACACGAGCAGGTGACAGATGGAGACTGGCCACAGAAGGAAAGCCCTGCTGGTGAGAGGTAAAAGAATGTGGACAGCTATGTGCTTTGTGTCAAAACTAAAAATATGTTACATTAATATATTAATAATTTATTCATTCATACACATTCTACATCACCAAGCATGTTTTGTATTTTTGTCAAATTATTTAGTTGTTTGAGAATAGTCTCCAAGTCAAATCAGCAAAAAAAACTTGACAAACAGCTGTTACATTTATGAGTGACACATAAATAACATGGTGATGGTGCACAGACTTCAGCTTGACGACTGAAAACATACACACAGTGAGCTGTCAGTCTATTGGCCGATCGATCAGTGCTGACAGATAGCAGATACCCCCAGAGTCTTAATTAGCCATCCCATTAGGACATCCACACACAGGCAAATGCAGGCGCACACATGCAGCTTATTTGGCTGTATTTGTAATTTATTCTAATCTAATCAGATCACACCTTTCAGAAGAGTATACAGGTATAAAGTGTAAAATAAAATAAAATAAATTAAGAACATAAAAGTAAAAACATGCTGTTTACTGTCAATGTTGTTCATGTATTATTTTACATGATTATAGCTCACAGTGTAAAGTCTGAATTCACTGAGCTGAGGATGTGCAGATGACACCTGCTTTAAATCAGTAAGCCACAGCTCCCCACTGGCTTCCTCTCCTGCTGACAAACTTCCTGGATTAGTCTAAAATGAATGGCACCTGAGTCTTCTGCACTCACACAGACACAACAGGCTGTCTGTCAGTGTCAGACCTGGGCCCAAACACCATCATGTTCTGCTGTTTAGACTTTCATTGTGAGCTTTCTTCTTCCCACTCAGTCTGTAACTCTGGGAGTCCCCTAAGAGTGGACACACGCCTACAAGTGTACTCTTCTGAGGGAAGTCCCCTTTCGCTGGGGACTGTGTGTTCACTGTGGCCCCTCCATGGAGCATCTGCTGAGGTAAGAGTGTGTGGGGGGTTGGCCTAAATGTCAAAGGTAAAAGGTGCTGAAAAGCGGAAGTGGAAACAGCCTGTAGACCCACTCATTCAGGCTGATAACACCAGAGGAGGGGGAACCCCAACACTGTTGGGTTTTATATCTTCCCCAAAACAAATATTATCTCACACATCTTCAGCTTTATATTACACTCACACAGCGAATATAGACATATCACTGCCTTAGTAACCCACACATTTCATCAAATAACTACTGTACAATAGAGGCCTTGTGGATTTGTATATTTCAAAAATAGTAATGAAAATTAAGAAGATTATCTTATTCACTGAAATAAAATTTCTCAGCATTGTAGCCTAAATAGAAAGTTGAAGCTAATCCATTTTCACAAAACAAAAATATAGGCCATTTGGTATAGTATCGTGATAGCCTATTTCAGTTTTACAAATAGGCCTACATACAGTTTTATGTTTACAAATAAAATGTGTTTTCTTGTTGCATCGATGCTCCAAGATGCGCTCCTGGTGGGACACAGTAAAGAGGAACACAGTTCGTTGTGACTCGGGGGAAAGTCGGAAAGCATTCAAAGATGCACAAGGAAAGAAAGTTGTTTACAAACACCGAAGACTCTGAATATAAAATATAAAGATGACAGCACATTATTAGCTATTTAATATAATTTGTATCGTTTGGAAAGTCGAAAAACCGCATGTTATGCTATAGTGAATAATTAGCTGTTTCTATTTATCGGTAAGTGGCACCAATATCCTGTTTTTAAATTGTGTTTCAAATCGATGAATAAATGTTTGTCATATGTTCAAAATTACGTAACCTAATGGAGGCGATTGGAGGCTTTTCAATCAGGATTTGTGGTGAGGGATAGAATAATTGAGTATATACAATGAAAAACCTATTGTGGTCATCACCATTTCTAAGTAGGCTACTTGTCCAGTAAAAAACACCCAAAATGCTAACTTTATACTAATGTGTACAATGTCTCCAAACCATAACCACACTACATGTAGCAGAGTGATTGTCATTTGTCAAAACCATCTTAATTTGTTAAATTTTGTGGCTAAGACTAATTTCTCCATTGAAAATATTTTATGGACATGCCTCCATTCCGGAAGTGGGAACTTGGGATCTCTTTATTGTACTAATTGTGGAACAGTCAAAAGTGTGCTTAAAAATAATATCTGCCTTGACGATATTCAGATCACTATTTTACTTGAACGATTTGTCATATTATTTGCTCTTAAATTGTTATTATATTGTGTGTGGCCTGTGTTGAACAGATGGCAGAAGAAAACAGGTTGACATTGAGGCGCTTGGAGGCACCAGTCCATAAGTTCATAAAGGTGGCAATTCCCACGGACCTGGAGCGGCTGCAGAAACACCATAATAACATCTTAAAGGTTCAGTGCATTTTACATTTACAGTAGGTTTAGTCCACGTGTTACAGTTTTAAATAGCTTTTGTTCATTTTCTTTCCGCAGTATCAGCAAAGTCAGCAATGGGACAAACTTCACGACGAGCACATCAATGCAATTCGTACAGTTCAGGTACAATGGTATTCATCTTTCATCATTGCTCTTTACCTGCACATACAGTATGTACAGTGATAACCATGTCTCACTAAATAAGGTCTTATATTTTTTTTGTGCATTTCACAGTGTATTTTGGATACATTTAGGTTATCATTTTACATTTGAAACATCAAACACCCAATAATGATCAAATTTAAGGCATTTTGTGGAGCTCCCACTTGGACTTGATGAAAAACTGTCTGATTACACACTCAGCTCTTGGAGAGGACTATAGGTCAACATTATTCATTAATCAAACATGCCCGATTGAAAAAAAAACACAACTTTGGGTATGTGTTTGAGGTAGAAACAACATAGAGCATGGTTAATATCTCAGAAACATCAATTTGCATAATATAGGACATTCAGATAACCTCTTTTCAAGTTTTGAACTCAAACTCCAAACCAGCACACATCTTTTACTACGCAATAGTGTCAAAGCCATTATTAACTTACTGATGACCTACATATTATCAGCTCCAGACAGGCTGTAGTTTTTGCTTTTAAAAATCAGACCCTCTTTCAAACTCCAAACACAGCATGTAGGAGTACTTATTCACATAGTGCGTGTGAGAGGCCTATGGGAGATGTTGTTGCCTGGAAGCCTCCATGTCTCTGAAGGTGAAATAACTCCAAACAGGCACACATCTATCCTCTCACCATTACCCACAAGCCCCTGGGACGAGGGCAGAGTGCTTTCCCGTGTCTTCATGGTGTTAATCCAGGGAGTACTTCTTCTGACCCTCTCAATATATCTGTCCAATACTACTTTATAACCCAGACACTATATACAATTATTTATTCTTATTTATTGAAACATTATTTTGCAACAATCCAGTTTTTTTGGTTTCGATACTGTTCTTGATATCTGGGTTTTTAGGATCAACGATACCCAATGTCCACAGATACTAATTCAAAAACTAAAAGCATGAACATTTCTTTCCTAACTTTGTATGAT
>JAVQKG010416136.1:0-10213 GCA_036025885.1 Hypseleotris bucephala | reverse complement strand
AACTCCAACTAATAATTTCAAATTGTTTTCATATTTTTAGGCACATTAGGCCTAACTATTTGCTGCTGTGTCTATAAATGTCCCTGCTGAGTCTTTTTTTAAACATACAGCCAATACATGATTAGTATACCATTGTCAACCTTAATTTGTGGCTAGCAAAACTCCCACCTGGCTAGTAACTCTAAAAACCTCTAACCTGATGGGCTCTAGTCAGAAAGTTTAGGTCAACCACTGGTACTAATACAGTATATGTAATATGTATGTACTACGTATGTATGCAAATTACACAATTATTGGTGTTTTCTCCCCAGGTTGATAAAAGTGTAGATACAGCTGAGATAGGAGACCTGATTGAGTTTGTACACCCCTGGTCCGGACTCTCTCTTCGGGCCGTGTATGTTGGAGAGGGCTTTGTCGTGCACTTTGGAGTGGGAGGTGAGGCGCTGCTCAAATAATCACAACCAAACCTAATATTTCCAATTATTAATACTTTATAACTTCAATTTTCAAGACGAGAACACAGCACAGAAAGCATGTCGCAGTTCTATCCAACAGCTGAACCCAAAGTCAAAAGCTCAACGTGTCCTAAAGAAGACCAAGATCTGTGCCCAGAGGATTTCGGAAGTCCGAGTTCCTGCAGGGACTCAGATCACAGTCAGCAACAACAAACACAAGCTGCCCCCCTCTGCTCAGGACGAGGTCAGGTACCGTTGTCACACATTCATGCACCAGGAGTTCAAATATGACATGGTCCACTTCAACAGCGAGCACTTTGCTACTTTTGTGCGCTATGGTCAAGCCGTGAGCACGCAGGTAGGTCCAGAGATATGTCAGTCCTTAATTAGTTTACTTTAACCTAATACTCTAATAATGTCCTGTTTAGATTTCCTTCAAGAATAATAACAAGGCCAATGCGGACACCACTCAGACTTTGCAGATGATAATGCAGCAGCGCATGGAGACAGAGACCTCAATAAAGTTTGGCTTCTCTGGTGTTCGTTTCATTTAATACAATTCAATTACCCCTCTGAAAAAGACAGCACTGCATTATCAATGTTTACAAAATCTGTAGCAAACTCTTAATAAATGCCAAAAAAGTTATGGACAAAGCAGAGCCCATAAGAGTCAGGGAAGTATGTGTCCTCTTGTTTATTAGGACTTCAGGAATGTCAATAAGAGTGTTTCTATACAGTAGAGTGCCGAGGAGGCCAGCACAGACACAATGACCTTCTGCTATTCTCCTGCTTCATAATGACCCAGACACAGCGGCCGGCCATCAGCACAGCACTAATAAAGCAAACACTCTCCATCATCTGATAATAACGTCTATGCTGTAGCAGGAGTCACGGCCGGGCCAGAGCCTCCTCAAAGCAGACACAACGAACAAAGCTCCAGCCCAATGGTCTAAACAGGAAGCATCCCGTTTATCGATTTGGGATTGTGGCCTGTGACGCCAAGGGTTCTAACTACATTCTTGTTCAGTCCCAGACGCTGACAAATAGCACTGTAGACAGGAAAACATGCTCAGTGCAAAACATTTACTCTTATAATCAATCCTTTTGGCTCATTTGTTGGGATCTTGGTCGCTACACTCACACACCCCTTGCAGGGATGGTATTTTTTAAACTCGTTACTCTTTTCTTAATTGGTAGAGAGATTCCATCCTTTTTACACTCGCAGCAACCCCTCCGGGGGAATGCTGATTAATTGTGCTCCAAGTCTTCACAGTTCCCTCTGCACACATACACACTGCTCTCTATGCATTCTCAGTGAGCACACACACATACATACTTAACTCATTTACATGTACATCTATATGTATACAGTATACATATGTGTGTACATGTGTGTAGCACAATTCAATTGAAAACATACAGCAAACAAAGATAATCAGTAAGCTTAAGGTCTAAGTCACATTCATTTTTGTGTCAAACGTGTGTGACTAGATGCAGACTTCATGTAAACCCAGTTGTCAACAGGTAGACACTGACTTTATTGACTGAGTCTGAGAATGTAGTCATAGAGCTGGTCTGAGAAGGCCTCCAGAGAGAACTTATCTTGGACCCTGGTTCTTCCAGCCTGTCCCATGTCTTTGCGGAGATTAGGCTCCCTGACGAGCCTCTCCATGGCCGCAGAGAAGGCCTCAGCTGTGGGCTCACACAGGAAGCCTGTCACCCCATCAGCTACACTCTCCAGGGGACCCCCAGAGTTCACAGCAATCACAGGGCAGCGACAGTACATGGCCTCCACTGGAACAATCCCAAAATGTTCTCTGCTCGGGGTGTACAACACAGCTGTGCTGGCCCGCAGCAGCGCCACCTTCAGGGAGTCAGAGGGCGAGCGCAGGAAGGTGACACAGCCCTCTAAGTGGATCTGTTCTGCCAGGTCTTTGAGCTCAGTGTAATGTTGGACGTTCTCAGTAACACGGTCGTCATAGCCTCCTGCCACCACCAGGTGAACTCCCGCAGCCTCCTCTCTGGACAGTCTGCTCCTCAGGGCCGACAGAGCCTCCAGAGACAGGCCAAGGTTCTTCTTACGCTCATAACGGTTCAGAGACAGGAACATGCAGGAGGTGCTCTCTGGAAGCAGGCCTCCCAGACCCGAATCCTGAGAGGACTGGTCAAACGTGTGTGTGTTGAGAGAGGGATACAGCACGTCTGTTTGGACTCCACTCAGACTACTAAAGGTGTCTCTGAAGACGCCCGCAGTGAACTGACTGTTGACCAGGATCTGAACAGAAAACAGATTACTTTAGCAGGATCTCAAATATATCACACCACTGTAATTCTCCAGGAGACAGCCTCAGGTCTGTGTTATCCTTAAGTCCAGACTAAATGTTACTATGGGTGCCTTTAGCCCTTTTACACACATACTTGTCTGTGTGTGTATAAAGCAGATTTTTATTAATGTGCTTTCACCTTTCAGTGAAAAATAAATGTGTATTTTTTTAGATATAATATAATAAAATCATAAAAGTCTGTATGATCAAGAGTTACAATAGGTTTACATATTACAGTTGAGCTGTGTGTGGAGGTGTCAAACATAATCTAATATAATTATTCTAACTGAATTGGCCCACTTACCATGTCAGCCATGCCAGTGGTGCGCTCCTCCAGCCAGTCAATGGGAGCGCGGTACATTCTCTTCATAGCCGTCTTTCTTTGTGTCAACAGCTGGTCTGGGAAGTGACAATAGAACAGAACCTTTTTTCTGTGACGGGAAAGTCTCAACACTGGGATACACACAGAGACCTGGAGAGAGGGAAAAAAACATATGTGCCATAATAATATGAACCTTAATTCTTCATAATTGAGATTTTGACATTACACTACACACTTGAGGAACAAATTAAAGAAACTGACAGTTTAAAATAATGATAAATAAATATCCTTTCTGATTATTTTTGCGAAAAAAAAAAAAAGAAAGACATTTTCTAAAAAATTAATAATTTAATTATGCTATATTGTCAAAGTGATACTGTATTCCAAACAAGGCAACATAACATGAAGAATTGATTTATATAAAAAGATCAATTTAAAACATACACAGAAATTGGGCTGGTTCCTTTTTAGTTTTATCAGAAACTTTAGGCAAGTTAAACTAAATAACTGATGCTGTTTTAAAGTCAGTTGCAGGATCCAGAGGCGTATTCACACTCCAGACAATAATAGTCAATGTCCCTGTGTGACTGAGATTACCTGATCACAAAAGACAACATCATACTGCAGGCCACTGAAGAAGACCAGGTATAATGCTACGTAGATCATCCTTAGGTAAGCACAAAGGGCATGAAGGTAACCAAACAAACTTGTAGGGAGCCAGTCACCCACACAGACCTGAGAGAAGAGAAGGCTGTCAATGTCAATATAACATAGACAGTAACCTTAGGGACACAAAACATCAGATGTGAGTTGGGAAGAAACTTTTATCTGAGTAACTTATTGAATATATTGAGTAGTGTTTACGTGCCATGATTTTAACTTAATTATTAGTAATATTGTGTTGAAGTAATAGAACTTTTACTAACCCCTGTATGTTATTGAGGTGTGAAAAACTGGTTGTGTATGAACTATACTTATGTTATACTTATGTATGTTGTGTTTAAACTATACTGTACCTCGGTAGTTTTTGGTAGTCACCTGGTACTTTTTTGTACTTTTTCGTCATTTTTGCTTTTATATGTGTAACATTGTTTTGCAGTAACTTTACTCTTACATGAGCAAAATTAGTGGCTATTCTACCCAGCTATGTAAAACTATACACAATGTTTCTCATCAGTGCATGTACCACAGGCAGGTCTGGATCCAGGGTCTCGGAGAAGCAGTGAGTTGGGTCATAATGAGCTGTCCAGATCTGAACACTACATCCACGAGATTTTAAAGCCACGGCTGCATCAACCACCAGCCGCTCTGCTCCACCTATGCCCAAGTCTGGATGCAGAAACACCACACGCACCATATCCTACATACACAACAGTTCAGATATATGCCAATTAAAAGAATTAGCAAAAGAAGAAGCATACAATGAATACAAAACTTTATTAGGGATGACTGGGATAAAGAAGGGGAGTGTCATCAGGTTAGTGTCATCTTCTTAATGAACAAATGTAACAGAGCGTTAAACAATTCGGTTTAAAAACAAGGACGTTTACAAATTTAATGGTAATTTATTTAGTCTAGTTGACCCCACTGCCTCTTGTAACTCAGTAAAACCCAGTGATTACCTTTGCTTCTCTTGACAACTTCTCCCCACTGTGATTATGTTCGTATTTGCTGGGCAGTCGCTACAAATCGTTTTAGGAAACTAGCTCCTGTTGTCGGCCATGATGGCTCTAATGCCCATTTGATTTACGTTGTTTCTGCTCTGTGTTTGCCCCACAATGGCGCCAGTTTCTTCATGCCACGCACGGGTTTCCTGTGTGAGACACGTCAACTTCGGTTTCAGAGCGAGTCGTTTATATGCCTTTGTAAAATAATAATTTACATGTATTTTTAATAAACTCTTTCAGAACAACAATGCCGAATTACTTTATTTTCAATCATTTGTAACTAAAATACAGAAGGAATGCAGTGATGAGCACCAATGTAATTAAGTAATGATCAAAAAGCCGGTCAGGCATCGCTATGGTCACCTTCGCCTCTCTGCGCTGTCTGTAGTCGTGTCCTATTTAGATAGGCGTCAGCGTTGTGGGATTTCTTCTCAGATTGACACCAATTCACACTGTTTGCTGTTCATTTGAAGTGGACTTCAGCTGAAGAGGAGCATACTTTTTCACCTCTGATCACAACAACATCTTAATAATGGTAAGTTAACTTTACGAGCATCCCATTTAGCTTAATCCTAGCCTAGCTTTTCTGTGTCCATTCATTTAAAACTCTGCTATCCCTACGCTACCTGCAACACTAGCCTGTTAGCATTAGCTTCACAGTGTGGACGTGGCTGTTTTGAGAACTATAATTGTTTTAAACCGATTAATCATGTTCATATTGTTCTTATTAATAGATAAATACATTAGGTATACTGTATATTGACTTGAGTCTCCGTATTATATTACTTCACTGTAGCAGAATCTGTCACTCAAATCACCGTTACTTACACCTTAACTACATTGTACAACAGCCTGAAACTTTCACATCGTTCATTTCAGTGTGTGTATTTCTTCAACTAAACTTTTTCTATGTTTTTCAGCCTGGGCCAGCAGCAAGCGCAACTAATGTTGGGGCATCCAGCCGTTCCCCCAGCAAGACAGTGGCCCCTCGAGCAGCAGGCTCCACAGTCAGACAGAGGTGCGTTGGAGGACATAAAACTGACCAAAATACAAAACACTGAAGAAACCGATGATCAAAGACAAATGATGATTGCGTCAGGTTACTGTGTCCATTCAATCACAACTCTCTGAAAGTTTAAGTCCATCAAGATACTTTTCTATAAGTGTTTTTTTAATTACAGCATACATTATACGTTACCTAGAAAACATCTGCACAAAAGTAGAAAAATAGAAAGAAAGAAAAGAAATCTCTGCTGCTGTTTGTGTTAAGTGCTTATTTTAGTTAAGGTAGATCACACAGAAGCAAATAGATGCTTAGGTCTTACTCATGTGTAATCAGTGCCTCTCATTATCACTAATCTATACAGTCTCTACAATACTCTGTCAACCCATGTTAATTAAGCTAATCACACAATAGAAGTACCAAATAATCACGTCTCTGTTCCAGTTTATGAAGCTGTGGTGTCTAATTTCCTCAAAGCAGTACATCTTTAGAGCTCTCTTGAGACATTCTTTTAACTGGCATCGTGTTTGTTTTCTAGGAAAGCGGCAAGCAGTGGAACACGCAGCGGAGGCAGGACCACATCAGCAGGAACAGGAGGCATTTGGCGCTTCTACACTGAGGACTCACCTGGTCTTAAAGTGTAAGTGTGGTTTATTAAAACACTATCAAAACTCAACGGTGAAGATGAACTCATTTCCTCTCTGACATTTCACTAGATTCACTAATAAGAAACTACTTAAAGTAATTTATCTGATATTTAAGTGAAATGGGAGGAAACCGTAATGACAGGAAATTACCTTAACCTTGCCTGAGTTGTGCAACAAATGATTTCTGAGCACTAAACGTGTGTGTAGAGTACTCCTATACACATTCAGCATTTAAACAACTTCCAAACTTCCATCTAGCATAACCTTATCCCAATATTATATCAACATCTAGTCTCGTGGCCATAGCGGGACATAGTAGATCGATGTTTCTGTGCTTATTGAGTGTGCCTCTGCGGTTGAAGGAGGGCAGACGTGCGCTACAGTGCTGTAAATCGAGTGCGTGTTTGTTCCTCCGTTAGACCCGCCGCCTCAAAGCTTCATTAAAGGATCGACTCTAAAAGGTCAACTCAATTACAGCCTCCTGACAAGAGGAGGAGGGGGGCTGCTGCGGTGATGGTCGGCATGGCGATGCTGCTACTTAACGATGCACCCAAACTCTCTCTGCTCCGTCCTTAGTTTAGAGATAAAAGCTCCTCCATGTTACTAGAGCTACATAAAATCTGCACTGTTTCGGTTTACGCTGCACAACTAATTGCAATCAAATTGAAATTGTTATGGTCCCAATTAGCAAATCGCAAAGACTGCAGTGTTTTAGGCAGTTTAATATCCTCTGTGCACAAAAAAAAGTATAAACCTGCTTACCTTGTAGTTCAACCTCTACAAACATCGCTCTGAAAGGCATGTCATCCTTGTGGAAGTTTAACAATTCATATTTTAGTCTTCAAGGATTAATTCTTCCAGAGATGTGCTTGTGAACTGAATCTTGGTTTTAAAAACAATATAGCAAAAGTAATCTCAATTATACGCATCATCATCATCAATATCATTATCATACAAATTTTTTCCCAAAATTGTTCGCCCCTTCAAGAGATTTGTGTGTTTCAATCTGTGTGCTAATTACTTGTGTGTTTGATTTGACAGGGGTCCAGTGCCAGTGCTGGTCATGAGCCTGCTCTTCATCGCTTCAGTCTTCATGCTTCATATTTGGGGAAAGTACACCCGCTCATAAGAACTGCATCTTCTTCTGACCCACCACCCCGGCCTCTTAACACATCAAATCAGGACCAAATAAGCCCCTTTCGCCCCGTCGTACCATACACAAACTGGATTTTTATGCAGCTGCACAGTCCACCATCTTCATTGAACGCTCTTGATTTTTGGTCTATTACACAAAAGGGGTGACCATGGAGAGGCCTGCTGTCCCATCAACATAGACTCAGTGTTAAATAACATTTTTAGGTTCAGGCGTCTAACCAACAACCCAGTGAAGCCTGACTTGCTATTTTTTGTTTTTGCTAAATTTGTACAAAATGTGATTATAAAATTGTACAATAAAAAGTGAAAAACATCTTGATGTATTTGTGTGTGTGTGTGTGTGTGTGTGTTTCCTAATATATACCTAAAATTAGTAAAAGTTTTTATCAGACAATATTATAAAACACCATATTTGCCTTACTGGGCTATGGTCATGAGCTTTTGGTAATGACCGAAAGAACAAGATCGCGGATACAAGCGGCCGAAATGAGCTTCCTCCGCAGGGTGGCTGGGCGCTCCCTTAGAGATAGGGTGAGAAGATCAGTCACTCGAGAGGAGCTCGGAGTAGAGCCGCTGCTCCTCCGCATTGAGAGGAGTCAGCTGAGGTGGCTCGGGCATCTGTTTCGGATGTCCCTTGGGCGCCTCCCCCGGGAGGTGTTTCAGGCATGTCTCTGGGAGGAGACCGTGGGGAAGACCCAGGACACGCCGGAGGGTCCTCCCCGGAAGAGCTGGCTGAAGTGTCTGGGGAGAGGGAAGTCTGGAGATCTCTGCTTACACTGCTGCCTCCGCGACCCGGCCCCGGATAAGCGGTAGAAGATGAAGAGATGAGTACAATAGGCCTGCTATCACACAGTTGTTGTTGTTTCTAAAGTTGTTTCTGCCCAGCACAACAATATGTATAGAAAGTGTCAAACGAGGATACTGCACAAATACCAAGTGTCATGTTTGTTTGATTAATTAAGTCTCAAATTTTACCTCAAATGATCTTGGTTGAAATTTTAACACTGGTGCTTTTCTGTATGTTCCTGAGGGGGGCACTACAGACTACTTTGTGAAGATCACTAACTCTGACTTCTCACTGAGCTGAATTATTTTATATGTAGCATCTCCATATAATAGTGTGTGTGTGTGTGTGATTCACTTACTTTACATTTCTTTGTCCATTTGAAACCACATGCATGATTTCACATTACTTATTTATAGCAGTGTGTGTCTGGCTGTATGTTGTCATGGAAGCAAGCCTTAACTCTCCTACCTGCTTATGTCTATGTGTGTGTGTGTGTGTTTGTGTATGTGTGTGTGTTCAATATGTGACTAGCAGCTGGCACGGCCTTTGCTCATCTCGGAAGTGTGTGTAAAGCAGGCTTGTTCATTGTGTTCAAGATGGGTCTGGGATCTTGTTTATTAATTGATTATGTTGCTATAGCTCTGTTGTCCCATAGGTTTTCAGTGTTCGTGGTAAAATGGGGTCTTCCTGCCACATCCCTGTCCCCTTCGCTCCTGTCCCGACAAACACAGTGGCTCAGTGCACAATGGCTCGACACGCACTGAGACAGAATAATTTAACAAAACAATTAAAAATGAAACACTTGTGGAGAAGGAGTCTGTGTGTTGTGACCCTCCCACCTGTAGTTCCTAACTGCTCCTGACACTGAAGGCACTAGACTACTCAGCATCTCATCATAGGTTGAACAATTATGTTGAACATGTCTTTAAGATTTTAACTTTATCATTGTTATTAGGATTTGGATAGATTTACTGTGGAGAAAACAGATCAAATAAAAAAATAATCATAAAACATGGAACTGAATATGTTTAAAATGCATAGTAAAGCTTTTATTGTCATATGCACAGTAAAGAAACACATTTCCCTGTACGATGAAATTCTTATTTGGCTGCCCACACTGGATGCCAAGGGTACAAAAAATAGGTATAAAATAACTAAATAGAATGGAACTCATATTTAAAATGTATACTATAAAATAGCTAAGGTTTAAAAACTTCAAATCTACAGCATGTTTCTTGGCCTGCTCCCACACACAACCACAATTTACTGCCCACATAAAATGTATTCTCTTTGAAGATATAAGCTTTCTGGATTCATATTTGAGAACTGCGGGTTTATCCGTGTGAACTGTTTGTTACAAAACAAGTTCTGTTATCTGCACTTTATTATGTACATCATCCTCAACATGTACACTCCGGCCACTTGATATGCTATATGGGCCTATTATAGTGGCATCTACTGTGGTCTTCTACTGCTTTATCCCAGTTGCTTTTTGTTGTTTGTAAAAATAAAACTCTGATTTGATGTTGCTGTAGGAGAGGGACTAAAGTAAAATAATATTTAAGATATATTACCTACTTTACATTACATAGTTTTTACTCCTTACATATTAACAAGGTCAGATAGTGTATTTTCTGCTGCTTAATCCCACCTGCTTCATGTTGTATGTAAAACTGAAACTGAAATTTGATATTGCTGTAGAGGCCTGGAAATGGACTAAAGTAAAATTGTAATTAATGGTGCGTTCATGTGGATGTCGGGAACTCGGGAAAACGTTTTTCCGAGTTGAAAAATGCACATGAACGCTCGCACAAATCGGAGCAACAACTCGGAAACTCGGGCTGGATGGAGCT
>JAVQKG010416126.1:0-24858 GCA_036025885.1 Hypseleotris bucephala | reverse complement strand
ACCAAAGTCAGCATATGTCTGTGTCTTCATTATATGTAACTGTCCAGAAAGTTAGAAAAAGATCTGGCAAAAACTTTCTGAGTTATTGCATTCTCAGGTTTAAGCTTAATTAATTAATTGATTAATTAATTAATATTCATCGCAGATGTACCCAATTTTAATCACTTCTTTGTTGGACATGTCCTGACCTTCCCTGAAAGTTTCATCCAAATCCGTGCTGTAGTTTTTGCTTAATCTTGATCACAGACACACACACGCACACACACGCCACACACACACGCCAACGGAGGCAATCACATAACCTCCTGGCGTCGGTAAAAATTATTTTGACAATGAAATGAAGCCAGCGTGTGATGGTCACTATCACACATTTCCGTTTTCGTTAAAGTTGAACGTCTGCTAAGACAAATGCCGTGTGTTCTTTAAATAAATATATTACAGTTAGATTATTATATATATTATGATATTACAGTTTTGCCTAACTAGGATGCTCATTATTGGTTTTGTTATTTAGTTGAA
This sequence comes from Hypseleotris bucephala, assembly GCA_036025885.1. NCBI lineage: Eukaryota > Metazoa > Chordata > Actinopteri > Gobiiformes > Eleotridae > Hypseleotris > Hypseleotris bucephala. Next base: position 24,339 of record JAVQKG010416126.1, on the reverse strand, counting down.
TAACCATAAAAAACTCAAAATGCCAACGTAGGCATTAGCTTTAAAAACATCTTGACAACAGTGTATCTTTGGCAGTAGGCGGGATCTGTCTAGTATCTACCGGACTACACTCGGGCGGTACATAGCAACGTGGTCTGTCCTGTGCATGTCTGACATAACGGGAGAAAAAGTTCCCCGGAGTTTGTTAATACACTGCCAACATGTCCGGAGATGATGAGACGCCGGACCAAACGATCGCCGAAGATGTGGTGGTCACTAAGTACAAAATGGGAGCCGAAATTGCTAACCGTAAGTACCGACAACGTGTGGTTTTGAATGAACACTTCCAACTATCAGCCCTCGTCTCATGTTAGCTAGCTCAACCAGCTATTCACACTCGGGCAACAGCTGTACCATGTGCTCCAGTCATTAATACGCCGATTTGTTATAACAGTTATCTAGTATTTGTTATAAATAACTCGAATGTTAACTCTATTTTATTGTAAATATGCCAACACTCTGACCTGTCACATTAGTTACCGCTAGCTTACTATGCTAACCTAGGTATGTGCCCGAGCTATCCTACCATCTAGTTAACCTAGCTGCTAACGTGTCAAATGACAATTGCAAATTTGAAACACTTGATTATATTGTACTCGAGCTGTTGAAAATGACTATTTGTCTGGGTAAAAAAAAAAGAATTATCTTTTTAAGTTAAACTGTTTTAGCTGTAGAAATGTTATAATGTTGTTAACTATATTTTGACCAGTCATTCAGCAAAAAGTTGAGTCAGTAGAGAGAACCTCATAGAACGAAAAATGAATAAATGCATAATAATAAAACATATATCCATAATCAGTACACACAAGTATAACAAACAGGAATGTCCAAATTAAGACTGAATTACAATCATTGAATTGATATAACCGTGTTCATTAGAATAATATAGGCAGATATTGATCATACTTTTTCTGAATGTTCTGCAGGGGCTCTGAAGCTTGTATTTGAGACCGCGAAAGCTGGTGTGTCTGTGCTGAGCCTTTGTGAAAAAGGAGATGCCTTCATCATGGAAGAAACTGGCAAAATCTATAAGAAGGAAAAGGAAATGAAGAAAGGTAAGTCTTTGATTTATACTGAATAGTTATCTGTTCCACTCTGCTACATCTCTTATGGTACATATATTTCACAGGTATCGCTTTTCCTACCTGTGTGTCTGTAAACAACTGTGTCTGTCACTATTCTCCCCTGAAGAGTGATCCTGATGTAGTGTTAAAGGACGGGGACATAGTCAAAATGTAAGATGAAAATTCAACACGTTTACTCTTTCACTTGAGATTTTATTTCTAACTTTCCCATATTTTCTATTGCATTTGTTTGCAGTGACTTGGGTGTACATGTGGATGGCTTCATCTCAAACGTGGCTCACAGTTTTGTTGTTGGAGTGACCAAGGTACGGTACATCACTGAAGATGCACTATATAACTCTACACTAAAGGCCTCTATTAGTTGCTGTTTAATATAATTTATATTTTTTATCTTTAGGAGAATCCTGTAACAGGGAGAAAGGCTGATGTTATCAAAGCAGCTCACCTCTGTGCTGAGGCAGCTCTGCGTCTTGTCAAACCAGGAAACCAGGTACATATGCTCCTCCATGGCTGGGATCTCACATAGTTTATCAGTGACAAACCTCATCTTTGTGAATCTCTCATCAGAACACACAGATCACAGAAGCCTGGAACAAGATCGCAAAGTCATTCAAGTGCTCCCCCGTAGAGGGTATGTGTTTAGTAAGGCATCTAGACCTAATTTTCAATGTACTCCTGCACCTTTATTCTAGTTATGTCTTTTGTTTTTCAGGTATGCTTTCCCATCAACTTAAACAACATGTCATTGATGGAGAGAAAACTATTATCCAAAACCCAAGTGATCAGCAAAGGTGAGTAACTGCTGCACACGTCAAGTTTTCTAGTCAGGTTTTTGTGGTCATTAACTTTTCTCTTTCCGTTTACAGAAAGGACCATGAAAAAGCAGAGTTTGAGGTGCATGAAGTCTACGCTGTTGATGTGCTTGTCAGTACTGGAGAAGGAAAGGTGAGAGAAGACTCATATACAGTACATATACGTATATATGACCATCAAAATTTACATTACACTTTTTACATCTAAGGCAAAGGACGGAGGCCAAAGGACCACTGTTTACAAAAGAGACCCCACAAAGGTGTATGGTCTGAAGATGAAGACATCACGAACCTTCTTTAGCGAAATGGACAGGCGCTTCGATAAAATGCCTTTTACTCTGAGGTACCGCATTTTATTTTTGTGGCCCATTTAATTGTGTTACTCAGCGTTTTTCTAAGTTTGAAATTATTATTTTCTCAGAGCTTTTGAAGATGAGGGAAAAGCTAGATTGGGAGTGCTGGAGTGTGCCAAACATGAGTTGTTGCAGCCATTTACAGTGCTTCAAGAGAAAGAAGGTGAGGCACTAACAACTCAACTCACCTTGTTACACTAGATGTAGTAACAGTCATTTGAGCAATAAGCTATAGCCTTAAAAGGAACACCGGCTGTTAAGACAAGTTGCTCTAAATATGTTACAAACGATCTTAATTACATAAAAAAAAAAATTTAAACACAATGTATTCTGTGACAACGATGACATGAGTTGCAGAGCTGTATCTTTTGATGTTTGCATTCACCTACTTGGGGTTCTTAGCTTTTAATTTCTTAGATTTTGGTTGTAATTTCCAATCGAAGTGCCACAATGGAACCAATCTAAGCCTCCACAGCTTTCTTTGGAGGAGAAATTAAGAATAACGGGAAAACGCATGCGGACAAGTAGGCTACATTTCCCCAAAGACCCATGTTTTTTTTTTGCATTTTATCCCTGATGCAGTCATCCAGCAGAAAGCTTCTGGTTAGCAAAACTAAAACCAAGTACATGTTCTTTATATGAACAAGAACAATGCGTAGTGGTGTGTATGAATATCAAGTCACCATGTGCAGCAGCGGTGCCATGTTCTCCGCTTAAGGTAACTGCATCCCCTGATACAGTGGGCTAACAGGCTTTAGCTGCAACATATTCGTGGACCCCTGGGGGGGCCCAAACCCCACCTTGGGAATCACTGTTTTAATGTAACTTTTTTCTTTTTCAGGTGAATTTGTTGCCCAGTTCAAATTCACTGTGCTGCTCATGGCCAATGGACCACTGCGTATCACCAACAGCCTCTTTGAGCCAGAGCTCTACAAATCAGAGTATGATGTGGATGACCCAGAGCTGAAGGTAAACACGCACATAGTTTTTACTGTATCTGGCCAATGGGACTATGATGGGATGACAGTTGACTCTGCATTTTAAATGACCAATGATTGTTTTGTTTTTTACAAAGGCCTTGCTCCAGAGTTCAGCCAGCAGGAAGACACAGAAGAAAAAGAAAAAGAAGGTAAGTCACAAAATAGTTTGTTTTTAATTTAAAACATTTGTTTTAAACAACAAAATGTTCCTCTAACCTCCGTGTCATTTTTACACAGGCTTCAAAAACTGTTGAGAGTGCAACTGGGCAAGCAGTGGAGACTGAAGAGGCAGAGTAGAGTCTTTGCTTAATAAAATCTCAAATTGTGTCCCAACTGTCCAAGGCACTCGTGGGAACTGCCGCTGAGGAAATCTTCAAATTCAACCAATGTCAGTCTGGGCTGATGTTGCTCCTTAAATTTTGTCACTCCACACATGGTACTGTATTCCACTGTCTTTGAGATGGTGATGTCCTCTTAACACAGGGAGCAGTGCCACTCAGAAGAAGTGCGCAATATGATGTCACTAGTTAGTTCCATCATTTGAATGGCCTGAACCCCCACCTTATTTTTATCACTATTGTAATAAATTAAAAAACTAAATGAAATGAATATAACTATGAATATGGTGGTAATCCAACAATACTTAAGTGTGAATAACAGTAGATGTTTTGCACACCAAGCCATTTTACGGTGTAATAGTGAGAAATGTGCTTATTTTCAGCCATCATGTTACAACTTTTATTTAGGAGCATACCAACTGAGTCTACTTTGGGATTCAACATAATAGCATTTGTACAACTAGTCTGTAGACGTGTCTTAGTACACTCTGTATAGGTATCTACGTTTCTCAAAACTGACACAAGGACCTACAGGTTGAACAGTTCAGCAGGTATTTCCCAGTGGTGGATACACTCTTCCAGAGTATGTGGCACTCTGTGCTTGTGCCACTACTGATTCCTGACAGTCTGTGTTTACATAAGATTTCCATATTTGTTTGACATATGGATGCTTTTGTAAAACAAATAACCAGTTTCAGAGACTATTTTTGGAAACATTAAAAGCCACCTGACATCATTTTGTGTTTTTGTGTCATAACTGGTCAAATACATACAAATTATGCCTTAAACACATTAAAAAATATTACTGAATGGATGTCAATGAAAAGAGAAAAAAGGTCAAATATTTTTGAAAGTATTGGGGGCAGAAGCAGACAGTGGGTTCACACCTGGTTCACACTGTATCCAAGACAGAAATGACTCGATAGATAATAGTATAACTAGGCCTTTCTTGTTTATTTTTCACATTTACCATTTTTGACATGTTCTCGGAATGCTATCAGTAGACGTCGCATCAATCTTCAATTCAGTTTCCCATAGTTCATTTCGCGCCGATTGGCCTTTAAAAACTGTCGCGGGATTGTGACGTCCTTCACTGAGACGAACCCTTAACGTTTGGTGTGTTTGAGATTTCTCAACTTCAATCTGTTTTAAATCTACTTTTATTCTGGTCCATCCACAATATATTTACCATTTAACATCTCTTGCAGGTTTGTCCCATCGAAATGAGAGCAAAGGTTGGTGTTATTGAGCAGTTTGTTAATAACATTTTGTCCCTTGTGTTTGTCAGTAGACTGCAACAGCATGTACATCATATTTTGGTGTTCTGCGTTTGTCCCTTAAACCAATTCAGCCCCTTTTGACACAAATACAACGATCAGGTGGCCATGTGAAATCTGGAAACTAAAGTCTTTATTAATCCCCACGCTAAACAATTGCTCTTTCGGATAGTTAGCATGGCGTAGAGTTTTTCATTGGTACCGTCGTTTCTCCTGCTAATCATTTTCCGAGTCGGGTTTTTCCCCAAATTCCTAAAATTGTATCTTTTTTTTAACAAACTATACAGAAAAAGACCATGCCGTGTAAAATGTAATGAATATTGCTAATGTATGTTTTTCCTTTTGCAGTGGAGGAAGAAGCGCATGCGCAGGTAAGATGTTTATTCAAAAGTTTGTCTTCAAGAAATGGTAATAGCCATCGCTTACAGTCGCTTGGGGGAGTAGCACAGAATTCCAGGCCCAATGTTCAAGCTATTTAGTTTTTTCAATATGTCTGATTTTTTTCATAATTGTTTAAGAAAAATATAACATTGTTTAGCCCACGTTACATTGAAAATTGTCAGTATAAGTAATAGGAAACCCAGAGAACATTTGTTATTAAAAATTCAAGTATGTCTTCTAACGACTTTATTCAGCCAGATTCAATTTTATTTTTACATCACTTAATTAAAAAAAAAAATCTACTCTATTCTTTTTGAGGGCCCCTCGATGAAAAGCGTCCTGGGGAAAGGGTACTTCTTACACTGGCAGTCTACAACCATACAGTCACTCAAATGTCTATTTCCTTGCACAGGCTGAAGCGCAAAAGGAGAAAGATGAGGCAGAGGTCTAAGTAAAATGCTACAGCTGTGTTCATCACCTCTGCAACAATGAGCTGATGGGGACAAAGTCGGACCTATAACCCTCCCGGGAACACGACCAAGACACCACGAACCAGAGTCTGCAGGTGGCTACTACCTGTACATGAAGCTGAAGGGCTGATCATAGGCCTGGTGGATAGTGGACTCTTGGTCTCTGATGTTCTGAATGATTTGTTAATTCCTCAACTTTTTGTCATCTTTTTCTTTATACTTGATTAAAGGTTTTGGTAAAAAAAAAAATAATTAAAGACTGACTTTTTAATGTATTGGATTGTATAATAAGTCTTAACATAAGCGGGACACTACTTTTTTTAATCTAAATTTAGTAATCGCTAGTCCTGTTTACCAAAAAGGGGGAAAAACAATGTGCTATTAAAGTGGTGTCCTTTTTGTGTGATCATGCTCTTAATTTTTGATTGCATGACTTCACTGTGACTTAATGCATTAACAGAATCAGCAGGTCACCTTCCTTTTTTATACTTCTGCTTGTACATCCTCAAGAACTTTTTGTAGTTGTTGGAACTGGAAGTAAGTGAGTGTGGGGGCATGTATGTCATTCTCCAGCTACCCCACAAAAATTTAATTTATAAATCTATGCTCAATGTAAGATGAAAAAATATAACATAATACATTATAGAGATAACGCACAGGCACAGCCCAAATCGTATTCAGTGTTAACTTAATGGTATGGCAACACAAAGCTAAAGGATAGTTTATCATTGTAAGGTTTGTTGATCAAACTTCACTCCCTTCAAGCAAACACTGCTTGTCAGTACCCAAGCAACCGGAAAGCAGCTTATACCCACTGTGAGCAGGTTGCCAGGCAGAGATGGACCACAGACTGCGACCTAGACCTTTATGTATGGCCATTAGACTGTCGAGCCTGTAATTCACTGATGCGTAAAGGCGTGAGTGGGTTTGGCTGATCACAGCGTAGTGGAGTCAAACAGATTGGAGAGATAACCTGTTAAACAGTGCTTCCTAAACTGGTGCAGAGCTCGTGAGCGCTTGCGCACGTTTGTGCTTCTTATGTAAAGCCGATAACGGGTCGAACATCTCATTGGAAAATAGGCTACTGTAAACTCATTCGCCTAGGTTGCAAAAAAACATCGTGAGTCACTGCATCGGGCAAATCATAGGCCTATTTTACCACTAGCAAAATGACTAAATGCTCCCCTCAACACCATGCGTGACCATAGTCAAGCTTTTCTACTGGATATTATGAAGGAGGGTTTCCCGCAGAGCCCGCCCTCGTAGGTCCAGGTCTCTGCTCGTCGTTTCGTTTAGAATGAGAGAGACAGGCTGTGCTGCGCACGTAAATGAAACATCAATATACCATTTTCTCTGTGGCTGAGCGGATCTTGGCGAGAATTGGGCGCTATTTAACGTAATTCCACAATGATCTCAACAATGAAATAGTGGTAAGTTGCAACTGGCGCTTGCCACTGCGCAGCACTGAACCAAAAGCTTTGGTTCTACCCCAGTGGTTCCCAGCGACTAGGGATATGTCGTCCACTGATGCTACCGCGGAGTCAGCGGCTCATCCCCCCGGACAGCGAGCTGCCAGCGTCCTGTGGTCCTTCGGCAAATGCCTGGGTGCGCTGGTGCCCGTGTACCTGGCCGGGTACTATGGCTTCAGCATTAGCGTGGTCCTCTTCGTGCTCATGATCTACATGGGATGGAAACACAGTCGACTGGAGAAAGTGATGAGGCTCAAATCCGCAATGTACCTTCTGGAGAATGAAAGGGAATTCACCACTGCAAAGGTTTTCAGAAGCAAAAGGGATTTACCTCCTTGGGTAAGAGTCATGCTGCTTACTTTAACCTCAGGAATTTAATTAAAGTAAATAGACACAAGATTATCTGTGCTGCAAAAATACATAATCACTTTTCATTTAGTGGACTCACCCTGTGCTCCAACCCCATATTTAGACATTTCTCATGTGCACTGCCTGGGAAGCTGGAGTCACACTAATAGCACCGTGCTATAATCCGGCACATTTACGTCAAGTTGTGTAACTCTATACAACTGTACGTTCATTAATGTGCACTGTCCCGTCCAAATAAATAAATAAATAAAATAAAAATGTGAATAGAAATGGAGTTATATTTTTTCTGGGTATTTCTGCCAGTGAAATACTCATTAGTGCACTTTTTGTTTTTCTATAAATATATTAGTGTAGACAGGGATCTTCACAAACTTGTTAAACACAGCAGTAGCAGTCTGGTGTACTATAACCATACCTGGATATAAGTGAGGGGGTAGATCATCAGATGAAGCGTGTCATGAGTTCTATGGTAAAATCTTTTGTCTACATGGTTACACTGTGGTTTCCTGAAAAAAGTCATATCTTCAATTGTGCAAGAATAAAGCTCAAATTATAGTCCATAACTTGTACCCTAACAAAACTATTAAAGACCAATAAATAAATAAATGCCAGAAATAAATCAGACATTTGGGGTATTCTGAATAGGTGAAAAACACTTTTTTTTAATTCAAAAAGACAATTGCTACCTCTTTTCCTGTCAGCTATTTTGTAATTTTTTTGCAACATTTTTCTAAATCTATTTCTGTCCATTTTTATTTATTTACAGGTCAATTTCCCTGATGTTGAAAAGGTTGAGTGGCTGAATAAGGTACCGTATGTGCAAAGGCTTTTATTTCTAAATACAGTATGTTTCCTGAAAATCTTTTATGCAGCACATCATCTTCTTATTCAATATTTATAGTAAATAAAGAGCTCTTCCTTGTGTGCACTTCAGTGACTGGGCTCCTGTAGCAGCCTCCAGATGAGAGCAGATAATCATGAGCTGTAATTAAGTGGCCGGGGAGAGCCTGAGATCATATCGAAGCTTGTGTTTCTGCCAATACTGTACCTTTGCCGGGAAAAGTGTGGATATGAATACTAATAACACACAAGTGCCCTTCTAGAGAGGGAAAACCAATGAACTCAGTGACAGAGGATACAATGTGTATAGGGAAGACAATTTAATGACGCCATCTTTCACGAGCTCTTTTTCTACTTTGTGATTATGACAGCACTAAGGAGGATGGAATACAAACACTCTTTATTAGATTTTGACAACAGAAGGCTTGCAGAAATGCATTTAAAAAGCGTGGGAAGCTCTAAACATACACTATCTGTGTTGTTAATAATGTAAAGGATACTGTTTACCCTCTCATGGCTTGTGACTGTTGCATTAGCCCAGTCAGGACTAGTAATAGGTCAGGAGGTTGGAAAACATTTTGACAGGGCTAGCACTATGCCCCTACACTTAACACATAACGACCAAAAGTGACACAGAGAGGCAGTTATTACTAGTGGACTACTCAAGCAAAATCATTATATTATGTAACTTATGTTGGTATATGCTTGTGGTGTCTGTTTAATGCTTTGCCTTAATGCATTCTAGCTAATTGCTATTATTAATTTGTATTATAAAATTTTGTACTGTTACATATATTGTACATATATTGTACAGTCTACTTTATTAACCATTTTAGTCCTTATGCAAGCATATTGTATATTTGCCTGTGTTTGTAGTGTTAATTGCGCCTGTGAGAGTGATGTGTGAACACTGCTCTCATTATTCCATGGTTATGTGTGATTTTTACTTGTCATTAATACCTTGTTTTGTTACTTTATATGTATTTATGCCAAGCTTTCACTGTTTATCTAAGCATCATGTTTGGTTGGAAATGCATGTTTTATTTTTATTTAGATCCTACAGCAGGCGTGGCCTTTTATTGGGCAGTATCTGGAGAAGTTACTGGTTGAAACCATCGCACCTACGATCAGGGCTTCCAGCATTCATTTGCAGACTCTGAGCTTCACCAAGGTCAACCTGGGGGATAAGGTATGCAAACAATGTGAGGATTTCTTAAAAAAAACAACAGTAGACAACATTTGAGGTGTGTGCTATCTACAATGACTGGCTACTTTATAAGGTACACATATTACACTGCTAGCTGATACAGACTAATGAATTAAATGGACTGTTGATTTTATTGGGATTTCTCTCCACAAGATCTTTCCCCCAAAAAAGAAAGCAGTAAGTGCCCATTTCTATTTTGATGTCAGAGTGCAGATAAAAATGGCCACTTTCGAGGTAATAGAAAGACATCCGTAACTCAAATAGCCCTTGTTATATCCAAGGTCTGCAGACATCCATCTCAGACTGCACAAAATGTTAGACCTTGTAAATGGGCTACAGCAGCAGTAGACCACACCACTATTTTAAGTACATGGTCTGCCTGATAAAGTGGCCAGGGTATATAATTCTACAGAGCATGTAACAATAGCTATAAAATATCTTTATGTGATTAATTACATACACTTTTATTGATGCAGTGTTATTCGCCTTGTCAAACACAGCAGCTGTTGTTTTCACAGGCTCTGAAGATCGCGGGTGTAAAGGCTCACACTGAACACGACAAGAGACAAGTGATGCTGGACTTGTATTTGAGGTAATACTATCCAACAGTTTTCTTCTGCTAAATTGTTTACAACCAGTTGGTCTAGTTGGACACTGTAGCCACCTGCTATTAGCCAGATACATATTTACTCATGTTAGCCTCAGAAGCTCTGTACCATACTGGATGTTTGTCTTGGGTTTAAACTACTTAAGTATTTTCCTTGTAGCTATGCTGGTGATGTGGAGATCAATGTAGAAATCAAAAAGTACTTCTGCAAAGCTGGTGTGAAAGGTGTTCAGGTAAATGTTTAAATAAAAAAAAACATTAAAGGATTTTATTAGTAAAATATGTAATATTAAAAATTATGAAAATATGTCTTTTTTTGTTTGTTTAGCTCCATGGAAAGCTGCGTGTGATTCTTGAACCCCTGATTGGAGATGTGCCTCTGGTCGGAGCAATCACAATGTTTTTCATTCGCAGACCTGTAAGTATCTTATTCTCTGCATAAATTTAAATAATTTTATATTTTGTATGATTTTGAATTTTATCTGCAGTGAGCCTTATTTTATCTTCTTTTAGAAACTGGACATTAACTGGACAGGGTTAACCAACCTTTTGGACATTCCTGGACTGAAGTAAGTTTATATTTTGTGTAGCCTTAACATTAAAAGAATAATAAATATGTTTTTCCTATTGCTGCTTTCACACACCAGTGTGCCTGTGTTGTCCATACCAAGTCTGTCATAAGTTATTTGAGTTTTTTCTCTTCCTCAAGGATTCAAAGCCTTTTTTGAAGTCCAACAATAGCACTGTGATTCATCCTTGGTCCCACCCTTGAAGGGAAAATCTTGTGGTTGTTCTCAGCTGACTTGTAGTGTCAAACTATTTGGAAGAAAATTAGTTTATTACATTAACAAAAACTAACAATGTGTACAGTATAGGAGCCACTGTGACAAAGGCAAGCTAAATATTCTACAGGCACAAGTACTAAAATATATTGTCTTATTAAGATAACAAATGAAATACTGTATGTTAGTGTCTATTGCAGTGTTGGTATAGCCTGAATGCATGTGTGACCCAGTCTATTGTTACACTTTGTCTCTGCATTTGTTCGCAGTGCCATGTCGGACACAATGATAATGGATGCTATTGCCTCCCACCTGGTGCTCCCCAACCGCCTCACTATTCCCCTGGTGGCCAATCTTTTTGTTGCGCAGCTCCGCTCCCCCCTCCCAAGGGTAACTGTTATGTAATGAACAAATTACAGAGGCAATGATGTCTATGTTTCTGAGCATTAGTCACAAGCAAAAAAATACAGCAAACGTCATATTGTTTTACATGTTTATAAGCTATTAGACCATTGGTTTGTTTCATCTATCTTGTTCCAGGGAGTAGTGCGAATTCACCTGCTGGAGGCTGAGAACCTGACTGCCAAGGACACGGTTATCAAAGGGTTAATCGATGGAAAGTCTGACCCTTATGCCGTGCTGCGTGTGGGAACCCAGGTGTTCACCTCTCATCACGTAGACAGCAACCTGAACCCCCAATGGAGAGAGATGTTTGAGGTAGGACACACATAAATGGTGAATAAAATTTACTACCATTGAATAACTGTCTAAACTGTTTTTCTTCAAAAGCTGGAATCCCCACCAATCGATGTGCTAATACTGGCTCAATGTTGATGTCCTTGCTTGTTTTGAGGCTGCATGTTTCTAGTGCTAAAAAGCTGTCTTTGGCTTCTTGACAGCTTTTACGTGATACTATCTGTTTAAGCAGTAGCAGGAAGCCTCTAGTGCTGTGATAAGCAAGATGAACAGCATTTGATTAAAATGCTTTTTCAAAGTCTAGTTTCTAACTTCAAACAAGAATCATAGAATTTGACCCAAACAGAAACTTGGTGGAAAATTGTAGCCGCTGTATGCATGCTGCCGCCATTACTGTAGGTGCTTGCTTATGACAGTTGTATACTTGTTGTGCGTATTGTGTACATCATTTATGTATGTGTGTATGTCAGGTGATTGTCCATGAAGTGCCTGGTCAGGAGTTGGAGGTGGAGGTGTTTGACAAAGACCCCGACCAGGATGACTTCCTGGGGAGGTAGCTTATTCATTATCAATCTGTCTCTATGTGCCTCTCACGCCACTCCCATCTCTTCTATGGCCTGAACAAGTCATAATTTAAACAGCCCTTTTAAGTGTGTGTGTCTTGAAATAATGGCATGTATTGATTCTTCTTTTACGCTGCTGCTCCTCTGTGTCCTCTTTCAGGGTCAAGGTGGATCTGGATATTGTAAAAAAGGCCCGAGTCGTGGATGATGTAAGTGCTCCAACACCAGCTGTTTTTGAATCATTTCTGCTTACAACTATTTTAACTTAAACTTGATAAACATTATTGTTCCACAAGAGGAATACCTTGGTCACATTCACAAAAAAACACTACAACAAAATATATGAAACCAAATGATATAGAGGACAAGTAGTACAGCTAAATTGTGAATGCTATAAATGATATCTTAACTATGATTATGCCCACAGTACCCACAATAACTTGATCAAATGTGATGTTTATCAGAGTGAGTCAGCAGTAATCCTCAACTTGTGACATTGTAGTCTTCATGTGATCCTCTTGTGATCTTTGTTTTTTCCATTCCCCTCATATTCAGCCTCATAGCAACCAGGCACATGGGGGGAAAATGTGCTGTTAATACCATCTCTGTTTGTGTAATAGTGGTTCAATCTGCGGGACGTCCCGACCGGCAATGTCCACCTGAGACTGGAGTGGCTGTCTCTGTTGTCCTCTGCTGAGAGACTGAGTGAGGTACGCACTATACATTTATGGCTTAGTGAATGCGTGGAAAAGACATGAATTTTATATCTCTAATATTATTATGCTTTTACCAGGCCATCCAAAAGAACCAGAATCTGACCAGTAGGACCACCGACCCTGCATCTGCTGCCATTCTTGCAATTTATCTTGACCAGGCTCATGCACTGCCAGTAAGATTAGTTTTAGGGAGAAAGAAGAAAATCATGCTTAAAGTACTAAATGTCACTTAAATGGCTGTATTATTTTTTCAGATGAGAAAAGGAAACAAAGACCCTAGTCCTATGGTGCAGATTTCTGTTCAAGATACAACTAAAGAGAGCAAAGTATGTCATATTGTCAATAACTACATTTAAACATAGCTAGGTTAGACAAAGTAATCATTTGTTTTTTAAACAGACCTGCTATGGGACCACTCACCCTTCATGGGAGGATGCCTTCACATTCTTTATTCAGGATCCTCGCAAACAAGACATTGACATTCAAGTATTGAAAGAAATGATTGTATATATTGATTTTTCTCATCTGTTATAGTTGCTGTATTTATAATGTATTTCTGTATTTTGATCCAGGTCAAAGATGATGATCGTGCAATATCATTGGGCAGTTTGTCCATTCCTCTCAGTCATCTTCTGTCTTGCCCCGAACTGACCATGGATCAGTGGTTTCAACTGGAGAATTCAGGCCTGGCCAGTCGCATTTACATCAAAATGGTGCTGAGGGTGGGTAAAGAATACACATATCTTTTTTTATCAATAAAGTTTCCCATATTACTGGCTCAAGTATTATATCCAAAATGACCAGGGCTTGACATTAACTTCTATTGTTACTTGATACTACTACTCCCCCAATGGTACAGGCCATTTAAAATTTTCTGTTGTCAAAGTTTGGTGATTGAAGAGCTTTTATTTCATGGGGAAATAAAAAATATACTGTAATGTATTTTTTTCATTATTAGTTTGAAATCAGTTTTCTTAAGCAAAGTGGTGCGACATGGTTTGGACACAAAGAAGTCCTGCTTTTTAAATATTTGTTTACCTTTACTTTACATAACAAAATACTCAAAGAGCCACAAGAGATGTTCCAAAGAGCCAAAACTAAAATCTACAAGCATTTGTCAGGTTGGCCAGTGCAAATGTCTAGCCCTGAACCTACACAAGCATATCATTAGTTAAAATACCTGAACTGAAGCCTGATCTTGTTCCCATGCCCTCTTGTCCAATGTACTGTTAGGTTTTGTGGTTGAGTGATGATGCCACTCCTACCACTCCACCTCGACCCTCATCGTCCGGTTCAGGGATGGGTCACGGGGGAATATCCTCAGAGCTGAACCCGATGGGACCGGGCGGGTTAGCCAAACCTCCCTCATCCCGACCACAACACACCACGCCCGAGCCAGAGTTTGGAACAGAGGTATAAATCTTACTTCAGTTCATGTTCATAGTTAGTCTCTACTGTCCATCAAAGACAGATAGTACATTTGTGAAGTTAAAAAGGTCATTATGAACCTTCTAAGTAGAAACAAATAAGTTTTAGTTTTATGTAATGTTTTAATTTGAGTATTTGTATGAGTAAGAGTATTGTGTATTATTTTTCTTAGTTTGTGGCAAATCCTTCTAAAAAGTAAAAAAAACTACAAGTTACGGAACTGGAAAATTGCTTTTTTATAGTTGCTACACCAATGGAGCTATTGGACTGTAAAAAATAAATTTTAAGAAATGCTTTTCAAGTTTAGAAAGATATAAATCTGTAGACACCAGATGACAACATCATTTTTAATTTTCGTTTGAAATAATGTAGTCTTTCACTGTAGTGTCACGCCTTAAATCTGTGAATCACATTTTGCATGCGTCCCGAGTAGTTGAATCTGACAGCATATTTAGAGGCAGTAATATTGGGCTGCGAGTCGTTCAGTTGGGACATTATTTCAAGGGGTCAAAGTCACTGGAGCGAATATTATATCTATCTGTGTTCTGCTAACAGGGAGTGCTGCGCATCCATCTGGTTGAGGCACAAAACCTAATTGCCAAGGACAACTTTATGGGGGGCATGGTGAAGGGGAAAAGTGACCCATATGTGAAGATTCGTGTGGCTGGCATCACTTTCCGCAGCCACACCATCAAAGAAAACCTTAACCCCTTCTGGAATGAGCTGTTTGAGGTGTGCATATTTACTTTTTTTTTAATATATTTAACCACAGCTGTTTCACTAAATGTTCTATGTATTTTTATATGCTTTAATTTTAGGTGATACTGACACAGCTGCCTGGTCAGGAGATTCAGTTTGAGTTGTATGACAAGGACATTGACCAAGATGATTTCCTTGGAAGGTATGTTGTATACTATTAAGGTTTAAAAGTGTGATTTAACATTACTTTGAACAAAACAATAAACCTCAAAGCAATATCAAAGAAAAAAAGATAAAATAAGCACAGGTAATGAAGTTTTGTTTTTGCAGGTTTAAACTAAGCCTACGGGATATCATCAGTGCACAATGTATTGACACAGTAGGTTAAAGTACATTATATGTTTAGCTATAATCTATCTTATTTTAAGTTATGATGTATGATGTGTGTCTTTTTGTGACAGTGGTACACCTTAAATGATGTGAAGTCAGGCCGTGTTCACCTGATTCTTGAGTGGATACCAAGAGTCACTGACCTATACAGACTGGAGCAGGTTTGAAACTTCTTTTGGCTTTCTGTGGTAACTGTGTCATCCAATACAAAGTTAGTACTGTCATGGTTAAAGAAACAAATGAGATTGTTTGTTTTTTAATGTAGTAAGATAGATTATGTTAGATAAGTATATTTTCTATAGTATGTACATGGTATTATATTGCGCGAATAGGCAGAAGAGTTTAAAAGAAGTAATGTCAACAAACACTATGCAGCACATTTGTCCAACTACACTCTCTGTAAACTAAATTAAAGGTGTAGTCTGTACATTTTAAAAATGCTTTATTGTCTCCTGTTCTGTGATGTAAAGTAGAGTTTGTGGGTTACCACTTTGCCCAGTAGTAGTAGTGGAGTTTTACTGTAATTCCTCTCCTGGCCTCTACAGACTACAGATGACCTACTTCATAGAAAAGGGTCAGATAGACAATTTAGAGTATTTTTCATTTTTAATATTTTCTTATTTTAGGAAACTTACAGACTACACCTTTAATAAAACAGTATAAGCTATTACATGTATAAACTCATGTCCATGGTATAGCAATCATTAAAGTGTTTTGTGTTGTACAGATCCTGCAGTATCAGTCTCAGCAGTCCTTCCAGAACAAGGTCGTGCCATCATCAGCGCTGCTCTTTGTGTACGTGGAGCGAGCCCACGGTCTGCCGGTGAGATCATGTCTATGAGTCCTTTGGGATTTATTTATTGTTTGTGTCAATGTTTTGCTTTATACACAAGACCAGTGACATTGTATTGTTAACAACACTACTCTGAGTTGATTGCCAGTACAGCTACATGACATGACCTTCGTACATGTCTTTTTTAACGATTTATGGCATGTTTTATGTAATTAAATTATAGTGTTTTAAATTTGTTTCAGTTAAAGAAAAATGGAAAAGAGCCAAAGGCCGGAGCTGAGGTTATTCTTAAAAATGTATCCCACAAAACAAAGGTACGTGCAATCATAAAAGTGCATGAAAATCAATATCTTTTACTGTGAAATATGACACATCCTTTTAATGCTGTGTAGATCTGTGAACGCTCAGCCTCTCCTCGATGGGATGAAGCCTTTCACTTTCTGGTCCGGGATCCCAGAGATGAAATCCTTACTGTAAAGGTGAGCTCTTTATCAAAACATACAAAATATAGAAATGCACGAATCAAGAAAAATAGGTAGTGAATAATAAATACTGAGTATAATATTTATGTATGTGTGTGAAGCTGTCACACAGCTGGGGACAGAGTCTTGGTTCAGTCACTCTCCTGCTCAGAGAGCTGCTCGCTGAGCCAGGTCTGATGCTCGATCGCTGGTTTAATCTGGATGGAGTCCTACCTGAGAGTCAGATACTACTGAGGGCCACGCTTAAGGTGCAACTACAACATAACATAATTTTTTCAATAATGTATCTCTATAAGTGATGACTAGAGGCGGCCCATTTATCAATTTATAATAGATCCTAGACACTCAGCTGGCGAGTCGAAGGGCTCCAGGGGAGGGTGATGTCACCATTGATGAAGTTTTCCCCAGATGGGACCCCTCTCATCTGGACCTCAAACACAGAGGCCTGTCCATGTGAGTCATTCTGATATCTCTTCAGTCCCAAACCAAATGAGGTGTTGTGTCATTTAGTAGAGAGTAAAGCTTGATACACTGTTTCTGCCCCAATGCTTCACCAATGCTTTACGGTATAGACCTGGTGAAAATGGGAGTTCAGCAGGACAAGTGAAGCTCACTATTGGCTACTCCACAGAGGAGAGCAGACTCTTCATCACTGTTCACGCTTGCAGGTCTCTAACACTGTCATTTTTACATTTTGTTTGCACATTTCTGTATCGTAATAATTTAAATAATAATTATGTGATATTTGTACCAATCAGGGCCCTGGCGCCCTGCTCTAAGGATGGAGCTGATCCCTACGTTATCTTTGTTCTTCTGCCCGATAAAAAAGCTACAACTAAAAGAAGAACTGCCACAAAGAAGAGAGACCTCAATCCAGAGTTCAACGAGAGGTATGTTAGGAAACTGGCATTTCCATTGATCTGAGGACAAAACCTACAACCTGTAATCCCCTCTCTGTTTTTGTAGATTTGACTTTGATTTCTCATTTGAAGAATCTGTCCAAAGAAAACTGGACCTTTCTGTGAAGCACAATGTCTCCTTTATGAGCCGGGAGAAGGAGCTTATTGGCAAAGTAAAAACTGTAACAAGTGAAACATGTTTAATGTGGAGTGTGTATTTCATCCTCTTTGTGTTTTCAGTTGCAGCTGGATCTGGACCAAGTTGACCTCAAAACTGGTGTTACACAATGGTATTTACTTTAATTTACTCATATGTATTAGTTTGTTTTAGTAGATTGAGTTGAGTTACATACTTTATTTTATTTTCAGGTATGATTTGGTGGCAGAGACCAATTAGAAGAAACCTTGCCTGCTTGATGTACAAGCTCTTGCTCTAGTGCTCTTGTCTGTGATTGTGTGTGTGTGAATATTCAGCTTAAATAGAAATTACCACCGTCACTGAAGAAAAGATGATAACCTTTACAAAACGAAGGGTCCATCTATATTAATGAAAAGAAACTTCATGTAGCTAATCATCCATGAAGCATTTACTGTGATGTGTCCATCCTAAACAGTGTTCTTCAGGCATATTTAGCTGAATAGAAATGTCATTATATGCAACTATGTTGCAGAGTATATGTGTAAAAGCATGTTCATGTGTGGATTTTGTTTACAGAAGGAAAGACGGTAAAGATTGTCTACTGAATGATTTTTGTTTTAATTTACTGCTGATTCTTTGTTATTTACAGTATTTATTTTTTTAATGCAAACAATTGAAGACTTGTATGTTTCTATTATTGCCTTAAGTATTATGAAACTGTGCACAGTTGATCAGTGTTGGATGATTTTGTTCTAAATGAAATTTTATATGTTTTAAACAGAGATTTATGAAATTACACTTTTATAAATGATGTATTTAAGCTCAGACCCGTTTAGAGACTAGTGAAGACAGATGTGTAAATCACTGTGCTTTTATGAAGAATCACTTTATACAGATATGCCAATGTCACTCCCATGCTTCTAGTGTTTGTAGTGCTAAAAGCCAAATTTATACTGTGTTTTAGGCAAAACTTGATAATGTTATGCTTGACTCTGATATTGCTCAACTTCTGAAAATGACTAAAATAGAGGCTTAAAAAAAGCTTAACACAAATAGAAAAAAATGCTGCTTTGTATTGCTATTCACAACATATCATCATGAATCTGCTTTGAAGTCACTGATTAAAGTTTGCACTTGAATGAAGAATGTGTTTCTCATTTGTATTTGACTGTTTCACTCGTTTCGGACCAGCAGGGGGAAGTAGAGTGTCACAAAGACTGGCTGACTATCCCAGCTGCATGGAGCCTAGCCTACAGATGTGTCTTTGTGGGGAGTGGGTAGAGGGATTGACGGTGCTCTCAGCTAATAGAAATGCCTCATCTTCCGGAAAGGGGCGGGGCACAGAAGAAAGCCAACCCCCTCAGTGGAGGCAACTGCAAAGAGCTTAATCAGGATCACACAACAATAATGAATGGAAACACGCCGCCGCCAAGAAAGTTGAGAAGACGCTAAAAAGTGTGGGTTGGCATTTATAACTCATCCGAAGCTGTAAAGTAATGGATTGGCCGGGTAAAACAGAGAGCGCTCCACGGAAGACATTGCAGCTGGACTTTTATTGTTACTTTTTAAAATAGTGAGATGGAGGTTACAGTGTGAACACTGTAAGTTAAATGGCATTTGGGGACACTGATATAAGACTTTTATTCTGTCAGTCTTGTATATCGTTTTGGAGAGGTGGATTATTCGGAGTCATCTGTTGATTCAAGTGTTGGGACGCCTGGGAGTTTTACGCACGAAAAGAAACGCACTGAAAAAAAGCGCTTCAACTAAAAACACAGTACGACTGGACTAAAAATGGGGAATATTGAAAGTGTGGACGGCCAGTCGGAGATGAAGCATCACATTATGCCCCTGAAGGTGCCAATGCCTGACCCCACAGAGCTGGAGGAGAAATTTGCCATCGTTTTGGTAAGTTGATATTAGGCTACTGCGCTGTGGTTTCAGACAGCCTACTTTGGATCACTTTCATTTATCAGGTCTTGTACGCGCCTTTTGTCCAATAACTAATGTTTAACAATATTGTGTGATAGTGATCTGTGTTTATGGTCCATTATGAGTCGCTGATGTTTCAAATGGACAGAGCAGAGCCGTCCCGCCCCTCATTCTGCCACTGCCCCCCTCTTTTTCTCTCCTGCGGTTCTTTTGTCTCCCCGAAGTCAGCGTTTGGCTAAAGTGGCAAACGTTACGAGCACAGCGTGCAAACGTGAGGGGCGGGGGTGTAGACAGATGAAAAAGTTTTGAACAGCATCATCATACAGTAAATAAATTAGGTACATTTTATTCACTGTCTGGTTATTTGAAGTATTCTCGTTTAGGATAAGGAGACGACTCATTTGAAGACAGCATTTTCTGAATTCCCCCAAAACTCCCACACCAAACACGCGCTGCCCCCTCCCTCTCTCCACATCAGGCTCGCGTTGAACTGTCTGTAAAGCAGTTTGTAATAATGATCTCACAGTCAACACCCACTTTAACACTCTATCAACTTTACAGAAGTGGTTGTCAAAGAATGTCACCACAACAAGGGACATCAGCAAAGTTAGTAAATAAGAAATAGTCTTGTGAGGAACTGTGTTGGCTATACCTCTGTAAAGCTATTTAAATGTTATAGAATTGCCCTGTTTACTGGCAGGCTGTGTTTCTGTGTGTTTCATGAGATTCTGAAGTGACCCTGACCAGTGACAATGAAATTCCACATTTTTTGTCAATGCAGTGGAAGGTCCCTGTCTTTTCTTGTTTTTGATGCAATGAGCCCCTACAGGGTGCTCTTTCCGCCAGTCCCAAAACTTAGAAAAATGCAGGTTGTGTCGGGAAGGCCCAGTAAATTAATAAGCAACTACAGCTAGCCAAAAATGTTTTATTTTGATCTGTCCTGTATTGTTTGTGATATTTTTACACATTTTGGTTCAATACAGTCTATTCAACCCACTACATTTTGTCTTACCTATACTAACTTACATACTTACTACTTGGATTCAGGACATCAAGGACATCACATTACATGCACAGACAATTTATTCATGATGATATATTGTGAGCTGGCTTATACAAGTAAGACACAGGTGCTTATTTTGTGCTCCTTACTCCAAAATTTACCCTAAGCACACCAAGCTTAAACTTCCAGCTGTTGAAGACCTTAATTACAGTATCAAGCACCACAAGATCTCCGCTGTATTAACCAGACAGTCCTATTCTTCACTGTTCAAGGACCCTCCATGTTTTTGGCATGGGGCCATATAGTTGCTTGCCTAAACTATCAGAGGATACAAAGTAAAACCCTCATATGAAGAGACCAGCGCAATGAGAAGCCATTCAGTCAGCTTGTTGACTGCTGAGCTAAGCCACGAGTATTATGACAATTATACAGTGTGCACTACACTGTGCCTGCTGCAATAGCTTGACTTCTGTCTTTTTCACCCACATGACTCTCAACTTGGATGAGTGGGTGGTTATAAAAAGGAGGCATTTTAGCTCAATATAAGGTTTTTCCATGTGACAAATGAGTACAGCATTTCAAAATGATTTTCCCATGAAAGACAGACTGGAATATTTTATTGAGATAATCTGCGTGGTGGAGAGAAACAGTTAGCAGTTGTTTCTCTGGCCTGCGCCGAAAAGTCAATCCCTGTTATTACGCTCAGCCGTGCACAGCAGATGATTTCTATCCAAGAAGAAGTAGACTCAACATTTCAGTTTGTTTCTGAATAGTCTTCAAACTCACTCAGGTCCTACCCCACCCTGCTCTCTGCACAGTAGCTCCAGATTTCCTTTACCCTGTGGGAAAGAACAACATGCATGTATATTTTAAGCATCTTATCGCCCAATATACTTCTCATTTGGCCTTTTCAACCTTTTTCCAAAGATAAAAGTACATTAAGACCATCCCATTCCCTGCTCAGACATCTTCAGGAAGTGGGGGCAAGAGTTTGTTGTCTGGAAAGATCAGATGTTCCTAGCAAAAACTCATACTTAAGCATCTTTCTACGCTACATCTATCATCGGGGTTTTGAAACTGAGATGTTGTTGGCCTTGTAACAGGCACAACAAATGAAATATGTTCCATAAATGGATATTTTGACATGGGTAATTTCCCCTTCTCTGGATAGCCCTGCTTCCTGTTCCATGATGGCATGCTGGAGGAAACGTATGTGTCTGGGTTAGTTTTGTGGGACCCTTCTCCCAGACAGAATTCAGGACTTCCCATTGGAGTGACAGCAGCCTGTAATGATGTCATGGGGACATTATTACACTAATGCCTTTAACAGGATCGCTCTACTGTCAATGGCCCACTGCACTATTAGAGGGGAGTGACCCCAGGGGCTAAGACTACTTTTACTAATGAAATCCCCTGGTCAGGTCAGACTGGCAGCATGTGCTAAAACCATTGTCTTCTACCTCTTTTGTCTTAAAAGTCCTTAGACACACAGTTTCTTTTGTGGCCTGGAAACAGCTGCCCAAAATTCTTCCTTTTTTGTTGATCGAGGAAATGACATTGTAGGCCATGGATGTGATATTTACCTTCCTTTGTTACTGATGCCTAACATGTCATTAGTTTAGCTTATAATATGAAGGCCTCACACTGATGCATTTGCAAACAGCGGTCTATTTATTAAATTATATGTTGGCATCATCCTTATAGTTATGATTTCCTTTGACTCTTTCATCTTTGCTAACTATTGTTTAGTTTAAGCATGTGTCTCTACAAATGCAAGTGGAACATCTTATACAGTTTCAGTAATTTTTCCCCTCCATGTTTCAAACCTACACAAACCTTATTCAAGCCTTTATGAATTAAATCTGATAGTCCAGTGCCACTTTCAAAGTATAGCTTCATCCTTTATCCGCGCCAGGATCCTTTTTCAAAGTGCCCGATTCAACCAATCCTCTCCTGGATTCCTGTGGTCGGGTCTGTGCGGCCACATGAGAACTCAGAGGAAAATTCCCTTTGAACTGGCTGTCTGCCACAGTTCTCCAGTTGTAATGACTTTACCAACATTTCTTAACAGCGTGTACATTTTTAAAGCTGTTGTATTAGCAGGAATATATTATTTTTACCATGGGATTATCCAAGGGTGGGAGATATGGTGAAAATATAATATAAAATAGTTTATTAAGCCAAGATCACAATTTTGATTTTGGTACAATTTTAGTTGACTTTGAATTTTCTGCCTTACACAAAAGACTACTGCTACATAAAACCATTTTAACAACAAATTCAATATACATCCAATCCAATGATCACCATAATACTTTGTGCAATGGTTAAAAAGCTATATTTCTATTTGAAAAATAATAACAGTGACAATAAAAGTGGCAACAAAGCTGTGATGAAATAAGTTTTATACTTCTACCTCCTCCATTTGAGCAAATATCCTGAGATGTTATTTTGTTATCATGCTTTTGTGTCATGTTATATTTTGATATGTGCTCAAATAAAAACCATTTGATCACGCAATGCCAGATCTAATTTTTGCAGTTTAAAAATGATTTGATGTTGTTTGAAATAAAATAGTGTTAAAATTTTTCTGAATACAAAACAACCCCTCTTGACTGGTTTATCCAATCTTATACTCTGACTCCAAGCTGAATCACATATTGAACTTCTATATCGTGCTGTTGCAGTGGCTGGGAACACTGCAGATGAAGAGGTTTGCAGAATCAGACATGCTGACAAAGGGGAGATCAGCCATGTCTGACATCACTGTTCCTTGATGAATGTAGTCTAAAGAAAGCTCCACTGTCTTGATATGTGCCACAGTCAACCAGAACTAATGCATTCAAGCTGTGCAGTGTGTTTATTGGACACCCCTGCATCACTTTTATTTGTTTAATGGTTGCCTTTTATTTATGAACCTATTAAAAAGTCTACCCCTCCCTTTCTCACACATTGGCCTGACTGCTTGTTGCTAAAAATGTGGTGTTTGTTACATCATAGAAGTTGGAAGAGTGTTAGCTACATCTGGCCACCCACCACCCTCTTCTTGTCCCAGGAAGCAGGGGATTATGGGAGCTAAGTGCAGACAGTGAACTTGGTTTTAAAGCAGTAAGCAATGGAAGCCGAGCACAAGGCTGTCCACCTGGCTCACTCTGCCCTTGGGCTACAAATTTATGGGCAGTTTTAGTGCTCTCTTCTTCACGACTTGCACATTTTAGAAAGCAAAAGGTCAAGACCACGACAGAGCAGATGTGACTCCAGCACAACCAGAATATTTAATTTGATTTATTTTATATTTCTGAGAACTGGTGTTGCTGTCTTTCTATCAAAAGAGTATGAAAGAAAACAACGGAAGCAGACTAAAATGACGCTGTGGACACATTATTAACACATATTATTTGGAAAATAGCTTTCAAAAATGCAAATAATTTAGTTTGTTTTCATAAGTTTACAAAAATCCAAAGTAAACCTTCAGAATAAACATCTAAATCTAGTTATGTGACTATAGTTTGCTTTTAAAAGTCTACTTTTACATTTTTGGAGGACAAGTATATTATTCCCAAAATATCATCAGCGATTGTTTTCTGCTC
>JAVQKG010416081.1:0-28827 GCA_036025885.1 Hypseleotris bucephala | reverse complement strand
AACATAAAATATTATTGTGGCCCTGCCCTATGACAAACAGGAAGTCGGCCATTTTGGATTGAAATTGGGAAGTCAGGTAAATTTGACACCCTCTAACTTGCACATACTTTGCCCGATTTGAATCAAACTTGAAACATCACATTGGCAAAAGCATTCTTCACACACATCCAGACAAATCACAAAAGTCAAATAGACCTTCCCATATTTGTCATGGTTTTGGGGCGGGGCCTCTTAATTGCACGTTAACAATATAAAAACCCTTAGACATCACAGATTAAAGTCGCAGTTAGTGCCAAAACATTGCAGAGAGGAAATGAGCTGTCCTGGCGTCGGTATGCACTCTCCGAGTGCTTTCTTGTTCATCTTATTTATCTTCTATTTTAAGCTGTACAAGACAAACTGGACCAGATGGTGTTTCTCTGGAATGACATCCAGGCCCTAGTGGAGGAGCGAGAGGCTAAACTGTTGGATGTGATGGACTTGGCAGACAAGTTTTGGTGCGATCACTGTGCCCTTATTGTCACAATCAAAGACAGTCAAGACCTTTTGAGAGAGCTAGAAGCACCAGGGGTGGACCCATCTGTGGTCAAGCAGCAGCAAGAGTTTGTGGAGGTAAGACTAATAAAACAAATTATGAAATGACCCATTATAAAGTCCATACTGAGCTTATATTGGTTTGCCTTTGTATTTTTTAGGGCTTTAAAGAGGAAATTGATGGACTCCAGGAGGAACTTGATGTTGTTCAGAACCAAGGTGCTGAGCTGATGGCAGCCTGTGGAGAGCCAGATAAACCTGTGATTAAGAAAAGCCTTGATGAGGTAAAGGTTTATTCAGTGATAGTGATGATGTGTATACTACTGTATATATTTGAGTTCATGTTTTAATGTGTAACTTCAGGTGAATGCAGCTTGGGAAAGTCTAAATAAAACATGGAAGGAGAGAGGGGACAGACTTGAAGAAGCCATGCAGGCAGCTGTGCAATTTCAGGATGGACTACAGGTATTATAATGCTTCAGTGAATGTGCTCACTGGATTTTAGATTATTCTAATGTGTTATTGCCCCCATGTCCTACCCTTATTTATAAAGCACCTAAAACTGTAAAGAACTGTAAAGAATAAAAAATAAAAGGCAACCACATCACCCCCGTTCATTTAAATCTATTTGAAACAGCTGTGTTTAGACTTTTAAACTTCCTTTATGTTGTTGACACCAGCTGTGCAATTACGCCAGGGATTTCTAATTAAGAAAAATAAATGGCATTTATCTTTATTAAAGCTAACAAAATCAAATGATACTACTGTATGTTGTATGTGCTAACTTCACATTCAGGTAGTGACTCACTCAGTTATAATATCAACAAGTGACAAAGAAAAGGTTTGACACTGCTAGCTGATACTGCTCTGCCTAAAGCCATGAGACTGAGCTACTGCTTTCAGTGATGTGTCATGGAGGTGTGTGGTTTTGTAGAAGTAAAGACCTATTGCATTACCATGAGAAAATATCTTAATGCATTGAATATATAGTTTATAAAAGACTTTCTCCGTATTAACTGTACAAGAAATGATAAATATTCTGGTAGTGAGTGCTTCTTCCCTCAGGAGTTGTAACTGAAAAAGGAAACTTGATGCTTTGTGAAAACCTGTTTTGTGTCTGAACAATAGTTTTTTTTTTGCACACAGGGTATGTTTGACTGGGTTGATATTCTGGAGAACAAACTGGATTCAATGTCACCTGTAGGCACAGACCTGGAAACGGTCAAGCAGCAAATTGGGGAGCTCAAGGTACTCATTGAATACACAAAAATGACATTTATAAACACATAAAAGTGCTATATGTGGTTGGATATCTTCACAGTAGTTTACAAATACATCTTATAGGTATCTTTTGTTGTTTAAATACTACAGCTTTGAACTCTTTTGTGTACTGAATGGGTGTGCTTCTCTTTCTGCAGGAGTTCAAAGGAGAGGCCTACCAACTACAGATTGAGATGGAGCGCCTAAATCACCAGGCCGGGCTGCTGCTTAAGAAGACCACAGAGGAGGCTGACCGCTGTGCCATACAGGAGCCTATGTCTGAGCTAAAGATGCTCTGGGACAACCTGGATGAAAAGATAATTAGCAGACAGGTGAGTTGCAACACCCTGAAAAGATTTTAAGTGAATATGACAAAAGTTCCTTCAACATTATATTTATTAAAGGCCTAAAGAATGTGGAAGGCCAGCCGCAATCATGTCAAGTGTTTTGGTTCTCAGTGATATGTAATGCTTTAATCTGTCATTAATCCAGCACAAACTGGAGGCAGGCCTTCTGGCTCTGGGTCAGTTCCAGCATGCTCTGGATGAAGTACTGGCCTGGATGAGCCACACTGAGGAGCTCCTCAACGAGCAGAGGAAGACTGGAGGAGACCCCAAAGCCATTGAGATAGAGCTCGCCAAGCATCATGTAAGACACTTACTTTTTAATTTCAGTTAATCCACACATACACATTAGAAGGAAAGTCCCCGATGTGTTTAGTACATTGTGAGGTTTGACAAGCTTATTCTTTCTTAAACATTTGCAGGTTCTCCAAATAGATGTTCTGGCTCATCAGACGACTGTTGAGACAGTCAACAAAGCGGGTAATGACTTAGTGGCATCCAGCTCTGGAGAAGAAGCCTCTGGTCTGCAAAGTAAACTGGAGAACCTCAACCAGAGGTGGAAGACCATCCAGGAGAAGACTGAGCAGAGGAAGCAACAACTAAAAAGTGCTTTGCTTCAGGTAAAAAAAAAGAGACAATTACACAAAGTCTTGATGTTGGGAAAAATATCTGTAAAATGTAACGTTCATGACTGTCACACATTTAAATTAATGATTTAGTTTACCATCTCAAATATGTCATTCCTTCTCCATGAATAGCTATGGAAGATAAATTAAATCATTGGGTATAATGACTAGGACATCCTTCTCTTTGACCGGAACAATGCATGTGTGTGACACGCTTTGTCCTGACTCAGGTTGTATTGTGTGTAGGCTCAGGGTTTCCATGGTGAGATAGAAGATATGCAGCAGTGGCTCAAAGACACAGAACGTCAGCTGTTGTCATCAAAGGCAGTGGGAGGCTTACCAGACACGGCCCGGGAGCAGCTTAACGCCCATCTGGTATGTGTTTAACAATATGAAAGGCTGCATGCAGATGGCAGCCTCATAAGTAGACAACTATGCCTTTTCTATGTTTGTCTGAAGTGTGAAAATTAAATGACACCACTAAATACACTCTTAGTATCCCTCATGCATAATATAACAAAAAGACCCCAAAGTGTTTCAAATTGATTTGGTCATTGCAGAGAATAATACATTTAGGAATTTGGTTTGTTTTTATGTTTTTTTTCTAATACCGGTAATCACTTTCACTGCAAGTAATTCCTCAAAACAAATACTGTACTTGCAAAATCTTGATCTTTCAGTAACTGTGAGGCAATAACTTTTATCATATAGATAACATGGTCTAAATTCTATAAAAGACTATAACAACATCTCCCAAAAGATCTCCATGCTCCTCTCTCAGCTAATTATTTTATAAATTTTGGTCTACATTTGGACATTTGAACTCATCTCACAAACCCATTGTGCAAACTTCAAATACAGATCAGACAAATGGTGCCATCTTAAACCCTAACTATATTAACCCATTGTTATTTTTTTACTCACTGTGGGCACTTGCATTTGTATTTGCAGGAACTGTGCTCTGCCTTCGAGGCTAAGGAAGAGCTGTACCAGACGCTGATCCACAAGGGACACCAGCTTCTGTCTGTGATGCCTGAAGGTCCAGACAGCAACACAGAGCAAGACCTCACAAATCTGACAGAGAAATGGGAAACTGTGAAAACTAAGATCACTGATAGAAAGGTGAGGACATTGTATTAGTCAATGAGAGATGGTGCACTATCTTGAGAAAGACAGATAGTGTTACATATTAACATAGGAAACGAAAATGTGATTAAAATTCCGAGATACTCTCAGCTACAGATATGGTGGTCCTTGCCTGTAACATTTCCTATATATATATGGTCCTGTTCCGAGGTTTAGTTTAGTGTTTTGGAAATCTTAGATCAGTATCTGTGGCCAAAACAGTGCAATAGTCAAACATTTGTTTTTCAAAGCACAACATGCAATCTTCTAATGAGTACAAACCTTTTAGTGTATACACCCAATGTAAAACTGTAAAATCTATAACAGCATATGTAATCTCTAATTACAACTTTAGATGGGTAATGTCATTAACACTGAATTACTGTCATGTAATCAGCCAAAACCACCAGAGTTGGCTCAAACAAACGGATGTTGTTCGGTGATGCAGCCACTGTTGATGTTTTCTCATTAAATTAAAACCTCATTGCCTCACCATTAGCCTGTCCGGAGATATTAACTTACTAAGGGGCATGTAAAAGGTCATAGGTGAGACACAGGTCAGTCTTGTCAACCCCTCCATAATAGAGAATAATTTTCATATACAGGTATTAAATCTAAATGAAATGTGATTTTTACAATAATATTACCCTTTTCTTGTTGACAGGTTAAACTGGAGGAAGCTTTGACACTGGCCACAGATTTCCACAACTCACTACAGGACTTCATAAACTGGCTGACTCAGG
This sequence comes from Hypseleotris bucephala, assembly GCA_036025885.1. NCBI lineage: Eukaryota > Metazoa > Chordata > Actinopteri > Gobiiformes > Eleotridae > Hypseleotris > Hypseleotris bucephala. Next base: position 24,195 of record JAVQKG010416081.1, on the reverse strand, counting down.
CTGAGCAGACCCTCAACATGTTGTCACCTGCTTCCCTCATTTTGGAAACCATTTTGTTTCAGATCGATGAACACAAGGTGTGTTCTTATTAATGTATTAAATTATGAATGAATGCATTATTATAAAATCATATGAATGGTGTTTAAATGTTTATGATTTGTGCAGATGTTTATCACAGAGGTTAATGCACACAGAGAACACATTATTGAGCTGGACAAGTCTGGGACACATCTGAAGTATTTTAGTCAGAAACAGGATGTGGTCCTGATCAAGAACCTGCTGCTCAGTGTACAAGGGCGCTGGGAAAAACTGGTGCAGAGATCTGTAGAGAGAGGTCGACTATTGGAGGATGCAAAGAAGAGAGCTAAACAAGTAAGAGTTGCACATATTTGTCAATACTTTTTAATCTACTGTTTGTAATGATGTGCTTTTAGACAAATATGCAATATAATCTTTGTTCTATGTATACTGTCTGTAGTATATAGTAGAACTGGACTTAAATATCGTAAATTATCTAAGTAATATTTTTTCTGTATCAGTTTCATGAAAGCTGGAATAAACTCATGGAGTGGTTGGATGAGTCTGAGAAGAGTCTGGACTCAGAGGTGGAAATTGCAAATGAACCAGACAAAATCAAGTTTCAGCTTTCTCAGCACAAGGTATTTTTGTTTTGTTTTATAATATATTAATATAATATGAATATTGTGTTTCTTTGTACCCAGAACCATGTCTAATATCTAGAGTTTTATTTGGACATAACAGCTGAGACTCTTCAATGGGTTGACAGAAAGGATTAGTCATGTCCTTGTTACAGACTGTTCAGTCATGTTGTAAAACTACATTGTGTTAATCCTATCCAAGCTGTGGACTGAAACAAATGTATTTAAGTGGACTTACTTTTGGATACAACAGCTCCTCACTTTTTACCCTATTTTCTCATCACAATAAATTGTATTGTAGTTGTCTAAGGTTGTGATAATCTAACAAATGTATATGATTTGGTTGGTCTGAATTCATGTCTTTCTCCTACAGGAGTTTCAGAAAGCTCTTGGGAGCAAACACTCAGTGTATGACACCACATCCCGAACGGGCCGTGCCCTGAAAGACAAAACATCCCTTCAAGATGATAATCAGAAGCTGGATGACATGATCAGTGAACTCAGGGACAAATGGGACACTGTGTGTGGGAAGTCTATTGAAAGGTAAAAGTGTTTTTTCTGTATTGCTTTTTGTTTTAATGTTTCATATTTTTGACAGTACAGTATTTGAAGTCTTTAAATAATGAAATGATGTGTTTTTCCTAGACAAAACAAACTGGAGGAGGCCCTGTTGTTCTCTGGACAGTTTACAGATGCTCTGCAGGCTCTTATTGACTGGCTCTATAGAGTTGAGCCTCAGCTGGCTGAAGACCAGCCTGTTCATGGAGACATAGACCTTGTTCTCAACCTCATAGACAGCCACAAGGTACAAAGCACTAATTTACCACACTCAAACCAAAGGTCTGTTATATTAATCTATGAGAAGAATTTTGAAAGAGCAGCCTCTTTTCCTTTTATACTGATACAGTATAGTGTGCAAGCTTAGGATTTCAACAAAGAATGCAAAGCAATCCATTAAGCCTTTGTTGATTGTAGAATAGACCAGGAACATCAAAGAGCCAATACATCTGAAATCTCTGTTGTTTGATTACAGGTTTTCCAGAAAGAGTTGGGAAAGCGGACGGTCAGCGTTCAGGCCCTCAAACGATCGTCTCGAGAGTTGATAGACAACAGTCATGACGACACATCATGGGTCAAAGTCCAGATGCAGGAGTTAGGTACTCGCTGGGAGACAGTCTGTAACCTGTCAGTGTCAAAGCAGGCGCGGCTGGAGCAGGCTCTGTGTCAGGTACTGCAGAGGCTCAATGGCCAGTGGACAGTATTGTGTCTCATGTACTGTCTTGTATACATGTGTTTTAGGCTGAAGAGTTTCACTCCACTGTCCACATCCTGTTGGAGTGGCTGGCTGAAGCAGAGCAGAGTTTGCGTTTCCACGGCAGCCTGCCTGATGATGAAGAGGCACTTCGGGCTCTAATCGAGCAACATAAGGCAAGTGGTACACTTATATTTTCTAATGCTAAATTGAATCCCTAATCTAAAAACATAATGTTATTGTATATGTGTACAGGACTTTGTAAAAAAACTGGAAGAGAAGCGAGTGTCCCTCAATAAAGCAACAGCGATGGGGGAGGCTATACTAAGTATATGTCATCCTGACTCTATCACAACTGTCAAACACTGGAACACCATCATTAAGGCTCGCTTTGAGGAGGTCAGAGCATCATGACACTTTGAGCTGCAGTTCACCTCAGAAGCACTACTTACTTACTAACAGCTAATTATTTAGCTTGCATGCATATAAATAAAATTCACTGCAGTGCACTTACTTGTCTTCAACCTAATGTCTAATTTTCATTGAACAGGTGCAAGCATGGAGCAGACAGTACCAGCAGAGACTAGCCACAGCCCTGACTGAGCAGCTAACCACTCTGGAGCTGCTGCAAAACCTGTTAATGTGGCTGCAATGGGCAGAAACCAACCTCAGTAATAAGGACAAGGAGGCTTTGCCAGAAGAGATAGAGGAGATCAAAAAGCTAATAGCGGAACACCAAGTAAATCACATATACTGTATATAATATAATTACAGTATAATCCAAATCAAATGGCTCTCACAACAGTAGATATCCATATGTAATATAGATGACAATCAAACGTGTTAATCCTAAGTCTTTGTTGTTTTACCCTGAAGGCATTTATGGAGGAAATGACCAGGAAGCAACCAGATGTTGACAAAATTACTAAGACACACAAGAGGAAGGCTACCATGGAGCCACAGATCCAGTCGCACATTCCTGTTCCTGAAAAGGGACGAGCAGGACGTATGTATCCCACAAATACCTTTAATAAGGCGTGACCTGAGCCATCTGGTCAAGTGTTGAGTCACCACAGAGCGACACAACATGATCACTGTGCTCACTGCAGCACCTGGCATGATGTCAGGCCTGCTGCATGCCTCTAATCTGCAGTTGTTTTGTGATGAAAGACATTGCTGAAGACTCACAAAGGTTTTTTTTTCTGCTTACAGGAAAACGCTCTCCCACACAAACTATGTATACATCAGCAACACAGGCTCCCATAGAAACCAAAAATCCACAAGTCAACCTGCTTGTCAGCAAATGGCAGCATGTATGGCTGCTTGCTTTGGACAGGAGGAGGAAACTAAATGATGCTTTGGACAGGCTAGAGGAGGTAACATACCAGTATGACAAGCATAGCTATTTCTGCAAATAACCCCTTCTTTTTTTAGTGAACATATCATTATCTATTATTTCTTCAGCTCAAAGAATTTGCCAACTTTGACTTCGATGTTTGGAGGAAGCGCTACATGCGTTGGATGAATCACAAAAAGTCCAGAGTCATGGATTTCTTCCGGCGAATGGACAAAGATCAAGATGGCAAAGTGACAAGGCAGGAGTTCATAGAGGGCATTCTGTCCTCCAGTAAGTGTTCAATGTTTTATTTGTAAATCGCCCTGTCTGTGAAATGTTTGGTCTTAACCAGAAAAAGTGTTTTTTCCAGAATTTCCAACCAGTCGATTAGAAATGAGTGCTGTGGCCGACATATTTGACAGAGATGGAGACGGCTACATTGACTACTATGAGTTTGTAGCAGCTCTTCATCCTAACAAGGAAGCCTACAAACCACTAACAGACGCAGACAAAATCGAAGATGAGGTAAAAACGTCTAAAATGTTTGTAGAAAAAAGACGCTAATGATACTAGACTGCAGCATTTTTATATAATGTGATTTGTGTTATACGTCACATAGGTCACACGTCAAGTCGCAAAATGCAAATGCCCAAAGCGTTTCCAAGTGGAGCAAATTGGTGCCAACAAATATCGGGTAAGTCCACTTCACTTTCATCCTGAAGTGAAAATGTTAGTAGGATGTGATGAGTGAGTAAATGCATCCATATCCTCTCAAGAGTCTAACCTGTACCATTTATGTCCCTCACGTCACCAGTTCTACCTCGGAAACCAGGTACATACAAGCCCTTTCCTCTCTTCTCCTTCTGTGCCTTATAAAGCCTTTCTCATCAGCCGTATTTGCCCTACATTTAACTCTCAAGGCTTAGATTCCAGGCTGGTGCTTACAAACTGGAACTCAGAAGTAGAAAAAAAAGTTAAATCAAGGTCTATCCTTATTTTAGTTAAAAGAAAAACTGGCATCTGGTTATCTATTTTCTGTTAAGTTAAAGCAAAAAAAAAAAACTATTAGTGTGTTGTGGACCTCTCTGCTTTTGAGTTTCAGAAAATAACATTTGAATTTTAGGCAAATTTTTATTGGTCTGTGATACACAAATTCATCAGCTGGGCCGTTTGAAATATAATGCTTTCTATGTGCTTGACGCTTCTCTATTTCGTGAATGACTAACTCAATATTGGCTGGCTAACTGTATTAATTTTCCATAGCTGGACATGTAAAATATACACATTGTGTTTCTTTTCTTTGCTGCATGATGCAATAATTACAGTATCTAATTCATTAATAATGAATGGGGTCATATGCCACATGCTTCTGAAGTTTGTAGCACTAAGGTTGGTGGGAGGTGTGAGTGTGTAGGGCATCATATAGAAACTCTGCTGTATTACACAACATTGAACCCAAGTAACTCTTTTGACAGTTTGATCTCGTTCACTGCTTACATGACTCCATAATCGGCGATGAGACAATAGCAAACAGAGAAAATCAAAATCTTACCCCACACCTACATGTTGCAGTTTTGGAAAGCTGTATTCTGGTAATTCTGGTTATTTTTAAGATGTTTTTTGTGCTTTTTATACTAAAGATCATTATATAAATTCCATCACCTACATGTATTTTATCACTGAAATCACCTATGACATTAAATCATATTGATAATCAGACAATTCAACATTATATGCCATGTGAGTCAAGTCTATACACTGTAGGAGGTCATCAGTGTCTGGTCATGTGTGCGTGTTACACTGTTGTGGATTAGACAGAATTTATATGAACCATTGCTCATGTTGCGTGTCATTGGAGCGACCTGCATTGGATCTGCCAGTGTCAGTGCACCCTGCATATTGTTTAGTTGTAGACTCCGCAACACTGTGTGAATTGCAGGAGACTGCGCTACTTTTTTTTGTGTGTGTTTTTTTATTGTGATGTGAAATTACAGAAAGCATGCGGCTGTGATTATTTGTTTTGCGAAAATGTTCTTGAGCTAAACTCTGGTCAAATCCAGCTAGCCGACTCCAACTTGTGTCTCAATAGAAACGGTGACCTTTCACCTTCAGAAAAGGCCACTACATTGCATGAAAGCTTATTCATTTACAACAGCACCCTCTGGTGGTACTTTACTATCTACAAGAGTTCTACAATAGCAGTAAAGCTGTCCAAACAAAAATACATTGCAGATGTCATGAGAAACTAATAAAAAAGCACCATTTTGTAAATGAAGTAGTGTTACATATCCACATTTGTGAGCACAAACAAATAAAGCCAGCTGGATTGACCTGTGTCTTGTGTGACTAGAAAGCTTATGCTTGCAACACATCTTGCATCTTGATGTGCAACATACTAAAATCAGTCTAATCCTTACAAATCACTAATGCTCATGTTTACTTTCATTGTGTAATTCCTGCTTGAGCTGCAAATAAATGTTGACAGTTATCTGGTTTTGAATGTTGCACAGAGTCCCAATCTGCAGCAGAGTTTGATTTATATGAAGTCCATTTTTTCACTCAGTGTTTTATGTGCCCTGCTGTAGTTTGGAGACTCTCAGCAGCTGCGCCTGGTGCGTATTCTGCGCAGTACTGTCATGGTTCGGGTCGGAGGAGGGTGGATGGCTCTGGATGAGTTCCTTGTCAAGAATGATCCTTGTAGAGGTAAATCTATCACTCTGACAATCTTTCTTTAGTGTACTGGTATTGCAATGTTTGTTTCTGGATTTTATTAAATCCATTGAGTATTTAAACTTGTTTCTCCAATTATATTGTGTATTTTCAAGATGTGCAAGTGTAATAACTGTACAGTGATATAAGATTTTAAAAATGTGAAGCGTTTAATGCTCCGAGCTTAAGCTTTATCTGTGACTTAAATGTCAGCTTCCTCTTTTCTGTAGCTTCCTGTGTTCCCTGCTAAACCTTACTCTGATAAACATAATATCCAATTTCTTTTAGTTCATCACCACGGAAGCAAAATGTTGCGCTCGGAATCAAACTCTTCAATTACTCAGTCTCCTTTAGGTTGGCAAATCTCAAACTTTCTCTCACTCGTCCATGAACCCACCTGTGGTATGTGTGCATCTAGTGTGGTGTGTCTGCTTGTGCTGGTGTTGGGGTGTACCACTGTGTGAGAAAGCTCATCTTCAATGGCCATCCTCATCTCTCATAAATGTGTGGGGTTTATGCATGCACTTATCACATTTCTGCACATGTTCACATCATATGCTCTTTCAAAATGGGCTCTTTCTCTCTTAGCAGCATGTAGCAAGTCGTGACCAACTTCTTTTGCAGTTCGCAGGTTTTGCTTGACAATCATTCAAACAAACAAATAACAAAAAACACAATGATGCTCAGTGCTCAGTTAGTAACTACAAACTGAATTTAAAAATGTTTGTTTGACAACTGCATGCCACTCATTTGCATTTGTTGTCAATACTGTATTTGAGTTTTGGCATTATTTTTTTTAATATTATTTGATTTTTCACATTGTTAGATTATTATATTTTACAATACCAGAAATTTTATTTTTACTATCAGTAGCATCAATATGCTACTTTTTGGGCAGAAAAGAAAAGCTAGTCCAAGAAAAATGGTGTTTTTTACTTGCCATTTTGTACCTATATTTTATTTTGTTGTCCTTGTTTAAAAGCTTTATCATCTGCCATCATCATCATCCTCGCCAAATTGAAATCTTTATTTAAGGTTGTTAAATTCATATGATGTGTGGTTTTTCAGCCAAAGGGCGGACCAACATTGAACTGCGGGAGAAGTTCATCCTCCCTGAAGGCACCACTCAGGTCATGGCTAGTTTCCGATACCGAGGGCGCAGATCTCGCCCATCGTCCAGAGGCGCATCACCAAACAGGTCCATGTCCAGTCAGAGCGGCCCTGTGCCAACAAACCCAGTCGCCATGGTAGCACCTAAGGTATGAGGCATCGTTTGACAAAATTATCTCACTCATTAATACATTTATTTGTTTATTTTATATCATAATCATTTTTGTTTTGATCCATTTCCTTCATCAAGCTTTCTTTGTGTTGTAGTTTTTAATTTTAAAATCCATTTGTGTTTTGATTTGCCATTGTTTCCCAGACTCCCCAACACATAACCCGCAATTATGATAAGCCCTGGCTTACAAACAGCAAACCCTCTTCTCCTCTTAAATCATCAGACTCCTTTGGGAGCCAGGGTTCACCTCCAGAGGTATAGTCATGTGTGAATGATGCAGTCCACTGTCATCTTCTCTAACTGACCCAACTCAAACCTTTGGCTAACTTCTTTAAAAATATATATTTTAAAAGGTTTCACTTGATAATAAACACATCAAAAATTAACCCTATTTCAGGTTTTGGTTAGGTCTTTCGCTCCTCACTTTATATCTGGCCTTAATATTCTTTTAAACATCTGTCTTTCTGACTATGACTTGCATGCTGATTTCAACAGGTTTTTACTAAAAAAAGGTGTTGCTATTGTATGCTTTTCAACTTTTCAATTTCAATATATTCAGCAACATGTAACTAATTTAGTGCATTTTATAGAGTACACCAGTTCAAGGCAGCAAGTTACGTCTTCCTGGATACTTGTCAGGCAAAGGATTCCAGTCGAGTGAGGAGGGGACTCTCATCAATGCTGCTGTACTAAAGGCCCGTGCCCAGATAGCAGGCGGTGAGTACAGCCAGAGAAATATGAGCTTTCAGTCGTATTGTAATCCTTTACAGTTTCATTATGATAAGTTACTGCAAGGCTAATTTGATATAACATTATTTTAATTATTAATTTATATTGATATGCAAATATATGATATGAGTATATTACTGCAGTGTGGTGTATTGTTTTGGTCTTTCATTGATAAGACTCTAGTTGTTATTTTCGAGAGAATACTTGTACTTATTTGTACTTGTAAATTGACAAAATGGAACAAAATATACAGTCAAATCTGTACAAATCAAGAGATGCACTTGAGGAAAGCAAACCAAACTCAAATAATTTATTTATTTGTATTTCAGTATAAAATTGATTATTGTTCAGATAATACATAAATACAAAATAAATTTTCTCTCTACAATTTTAGAGACTAAACGGAACTCAAGCAGACCAGGAAGCAAAGCAGGAAGCCGAGGGAGCAGTCGCAGAGGTAGCGATGCTTCAGATTTCGACATCTCGGACATTCAGTCTGTGTGCTCAGACGCTTCAGAAACAGTGGGAGACTCCAATCGAGCAACACCTCGTTCAACCCCTCGTCAACACGGAGCTAAACCCTCCAAGATCCCCACTCCCCAGAAAAGAACCACTCCCACAAGTAAACTGGCCAAGGCCTCAAAACGATAGGCTTTGAAAACGACTACAAAGTAAAATCTAGCTGCATCAAAACATGAAACTGACACTGGAAATACCCAGACACTTAAAGACTGCAAATGTGTTGAGTGTTATTTAAATTGTTGCAAAGATGTAAATTATTCTGTTGAGAGGCAATATGTTTTAATATAAGTGTGAATGAAAAGATAATGGCCTTGTGTATTTGTTTGTATGTATTTTTATTTTTGTGAAAAAGTAAGATTGTTTTTAAGGTATTTTATTTTATTGATGCAAAACCCATAGAGGTTTGACGAACACTAGAGAACCTGAGAATGACTATGGTTTGTACTCGCTAATGAAGGCTCTGAGAGTTACTGAATGTACTGTATTTATGTATGCTCATACGTGGACTGAATGGTGCATTATTGAACCATTCAAGGCATCGCAGTTATTTAAGTGCTATGCGAAACTGCCAACATGCATTTAAAAGACAATGCAAAATAACACATTAAGCACTGCTAAAACCTTAAACACTATTTAAAACAAGTAGCATAATCCTTGTAATCACAAAGCTTTCATGTCTTGTCAACAGCTAAACTCCCCGTATAGTTTGACCACTTCACAGCAGCGTGTGCATTGACCTTAAAGACGACACTTTATGTAAACATTCTTGTGTGCATCCATTTGTCAGTGTATCTTTAATTTCGGTAGAGCTGAAATTGTTCTTGTAAAATTAATTTGTAATAAATCTGCTTGCAACAAGCTACAACAGAAACCAATACATTTGTTTTTATTTCATTTACATTGAATTTCATACAGTATTTTTTTCAGTGGATTAAGGACCAGATGTAATACAATCACTACTTTTCACTATTCGTCTTAATACTAAAGAATTTGAGTTCTTCTCTCTTCAGCCCTTTTTCATCTTGTATTCTACTTTCTAGTGGTGAAAGAATTCAAGACATTTTAATATTTGTTTAGCACAGATTAGACTTGTAGTTAGTGTTTGGATGTTCAAAGTACTAATGAAAACCATGCATTTCTTCACTGTCTTTGGGGAAGTTAATGGATGCTCAAATTGAAGGGCTGGTGTGCTCTCTGGTGGAATGTTTGCAGAGTATCTGGTGTTTAGCTGCGACATATTACACCTGTCTCTCAGTGGGACGATCAAGATACTGAACCACTGCACATAGAGCAAAAGTGTGTCACAATTAACTGATGCAAAATGGATATTAAATCTCTATTTTTATTTTTTTTTACATTTTATACGAGGAATACATTTATAGTTTACTACAAAAAATCTAAAAATCCAAAATATTTTCTACATGTTTATGAGTTACTAGTCTGGAGTAACCTAGTTGTTGGTTGCCCCTTCACAGTAATGTTTGCTGACATGGGGCAGTTGCTATGTTGCTATATTTGACTCATATGATGAAGAGGTTACCCTGCAGTGGCCTATGGGAGCAGGCCGATCCCATGGGGACCACCGGTGGAGTGGAGCTCAGGGGTTATGCTCCTCAGACTCAAGAGCCTTAGTTTGAATGGTTCTCCTGTTCAGCTCAGACACTGGCCCAGGGATGGCACTGTAGACTGGAATATACTCATACCAAGAAACATCAATGTGAAGGAGAAACAGCAGTTTTTCAGGAATATGTGAGTAAAACTTGTAAATCTATTATTATGTATTACTATTATAATTACCTAAAAAACATTTTTATATATTAAGTTAAGAGTTAAGTAGGGGGAGGTAAATGACTGGTTGTGAGTTGTTTTATTTTGAAACTCTCTACACTTAATCTAGTTTTTAGTAGTAGAGTATTTCATTTATGATGTAATTATAGTTAGAGTTAAATGCAGCACCTACACAGTTTGTTCATTAGAAGGTTTAGTACCTAAGTTAAAGTTTAAATTAATTTTCACTTTTATTTGCTCTACTGCAGGCACTTAAAGTCACTGACTACTGACATTTGAAAATGCCAGCTTCTAAAGACTCACTGGTGTTTTCAGTACTCTGTATCTTCTTTGGATTGACCCAGTGTCAAAAGTTTCCAAGTAAGTTGCTTAAATTGATGTTCATATGTTGATCTTCTGCTAATTGATTAATTGAAATTACATTTTCAAAATGTGACAAAATCACAACACAAGAAAATTGTGGACAGAAAAAATGCTCAAATTTCTTTTTTATGTATTCTTTTTTCTGGACTAAAGCTATCTGTTGACCCCATAGGCTACTGTTTCTTTTATTTCTTTATGGCCTATGTCCAATTTAATCTTGCAGTACAGTAGCTTTACCAGCAGGTGCCACTGTTTGTCACTATAAGCAGATTATTTTCCCTCAGCATCAGAACGATTAAAGCTTCCTGTTCAGTTCAAGAGGTCATCTGAGGTTAAGCTCACACTCGACCCTGTTTCCATGTACACTACTCACTAACCACTTTACAACTTTGTTTACAAACACAACACAGACCCAGTGAAAGTCCCTGCATGTCTATTAATTATCTCATAAATACAATTGAGAGATGATTCAAACAGGGCCCAAAGATCATTAAAATATGGCAGCACTACAATTCATTATACCCAGACTTTCCAACTCAACTGCTGTTTTCAAGCTTTTCATGCACAATAATATACCATCTACAAACAATGGACTGTTGACTTAGGTCTGTGTAAATGTTAATGGGTTTGCAGCTGTAGGCAGTGAGCCCAAGACAAATTTCTCCTTTGGACAATAAAGTTGATCTTATCTTAACAGCAACATAAACTTTATGTTTTCGTCTGGTCTTTGTTGATTGAAAATTGTTAATGGAATTCTCTCAGATTAAGATGTATAAATCAAAACACTTACTCGCAAACATTAATACTATTATTTGTTAAATGTTAGGTTGTTTTGACGAGTTGTGGTGAGATACTTACTCATGTCGTGTACATAGTAAAGAATGTCAGTAGAGATACAATGTTAAACTACAAACAGCCATGTTACTTACTGTCACACTGACATTGGTGCTGTGAGGTTTTGATCTGCTGGAGGAGTTTCGAGTGTCTGAGTCCAGAGGAGTGAAGAGAGTGGATGGGTCCAAACCAGAGGCAGTGGCCTACCGCATTAACCCCTCCATCCACCTGCGAAAAACCACAAGGTAAACTTTAGCACACCCTAGTCCCTAATTTAAGGTTTGTAATGTCTCCTTTGTGAATATTTATTCTGAAAATGATACATACAAATGTACAGTAAAACATGCAAAATGAACCCACAAACAACCACAAAGAAATGTAATGAAGCTGTTTATCCCACAGTACAAACAGATTAGTGGTCATGTTAATGCTTAGTGCTCTCACAAAACAAAACCATTCTCTTCCCTCAAAGCCTTTTTTTTGTTGTGCTCTGTTTTATTTGATGCACACTGACTTTCCTCTCATGCTACAGTGACATTTATCCAGATGGGCTTCCTGCAGATTACTCGGTCATCGCCACATTCAAGGTGACCAAAGACACGGCCAAGAAATCCTGGAACCTCTGGCAGCTCAGCGACTCCAAAGGACGAGACCAAGTAGGCCTGCGTTTCAATGCTGACGCCCGCTCACTGGACTTTTTCTACACCAGCCCTCATGGAAGCCAGATGCTGCGAACTTTCTCTGGTGTGGAAAAGCTGTTTGACGGAGCATGGCACAAGCTGGCACTGAGTGTGAAGGGAGGCCAGGCTAAACTGCTTATAGACTGTGAAGAGGTCAGCGTGGAGCCCATAGATGGACCCAGGCCAGTCATACGCAAGGGATACACTTCCATCGCTAAAAGGGCCGCAGAGGATCGCTCTGTGTCTGTATGTGACGTTTAAAATGAAGTACATTTTGGTGGTAGAAGCACACAAAATCAGTTCTCAAATGAAAAGCTGTTTCTTCAAAAGTGTAGATACTTGATGAATGAATTACTTTCTACAAGTAGTGCTACCATTACATCACTACAACTACAACTGCATCCCTAAATTGAACCACAATGAATCTTAGTTGTGTGTTATACTGTGTGCATACTGTTCACTTTGCCACTAAGGCTGGGTAATATGAAATAAAAAAGTTACAATATTTATTATTGTCTTACTTGAGTAAAATGACTTTCTATTATCTCAAATCGACTATACTTGCAGGTGGACCTACAGCAGATGGAGGTGTCATGTGACCCAGAGAAGGCCTACACTGAGGGCTGCTGTGAGCTGGTAAGCCCACTTTGCACAGGACAAGCCTTTTTTCTTTTTTCATCTGTGCGTTTGGTTGTAACCTTTCTTGTCATGGCAGTGTGGAGGATATGCAGAGATTGGTTTGACAGCTGGAGGAGCATCGTGCAAATGTATGCATGGGCAACCAGGAATCCAAGGTCCCCCGGGGCCAAAGGTGAGTGTATTTCTATGCTAAAATATGGATGTATGTACATGTGCCGTTGAGTTGAGCTGATTTATGTTTTATTTTCAACAGGGTCACAGAGGTCTTCCCGGGAAGCCAGGAGACAGAGGAAGACTGGGGAACTGGGTAAATAATGGAACCACACTATTCATTTGTTTTAATCTTATTTGCATTTGGGAGCACAATGCATGGAGCATGTCCCGACAAATATGGTACATCCTGGGCAGTGGTAAGTTTGTCACAGGGATGACACATAGACATGCACAGAAAAACAAATAACCACTCTCAGTCATTAGGGGTAATTTAGATTCACTATTTTACATATGTGTCTTTGGACAATGGGAAGGAAGGACAAACTCTAAAATCATTACAGAAACTCCTAAACAAAAGAAAATATACTGTGTAAAATATTGTGTACTCCAAAATAAAGAGTCAAATTTGATGTGGTAAATTACTGTGGTAGATTACATTGTAAAACTCCAACGAAAACAAAAGAGCACAGGATGGAAACAGATCTGGTAACAGCAGCACTTAGCGATAGTAAACACTAGGGCTCCATTTATAGTTTTGAAATCTCGGGCCTGCCTAGATTTAAGAGAGAAACATGAACCAAACACGGATGTGACAATAAATTTGTTTGCATACTTTGGAAATCTCTATTTACATCCTAAAACAGAGGCTCTGGTGGAGAATATAGGGCTCAACTCAAACACTGGCACGGGATCATAGGGTTTCTAAAGGTTTCGCTTTTCCATTTGGAAGAAGCCCTAATGAATCCCACATACACAGGAAAACCATGCTGGCTCGTGTCTGCTAATGAAAGGCATTAGACTGCTCAACTATAGTGTGAAATTAGCCATATGTTTTGTTTCATAAATTCTGTTGGATAGTGCAGTTTATGTGACCATAGGAAGACCGAATGTGGAAACAAAAGTGTTCTGCTGTAGGAGTCATTCCCTTGTGTATCAAGGCTTCCTCCCACTCCCCAAAGACATTAACTGTGTAAATATAATGGTAAATCTAACTTACCCTACCCGTGAGAGTGAATGATCTGTCAGTATGTCTCTTTGTTAACCCTGTAACTAACTTGCCCAAGGCCCATTGTTGTTGGAATCAGTCACCTGCAAAGGCTAACAGGAATGCAAATCACTACAAATGTGTAGTGAACATGTGGAATAACTCACAATCAGGTCCCCCAACACTGTCCTATAGTCAAGCACATGTCTGGGACCCAACATGCTACATAGTGCAGCTGTAGCTCATCTGGCTCGAAACATCTGTCTTGAGTAAGTCTTTGAGCGCTGACCTCCTGCCAGCTTGTGAATCACTGCACCCCAACATGTTTATCCCCTCCCCTACTGGGCATCTGAGGAGGGCATTTCCTGGCACCCATAGATGAACTGTCCTGCTTCATGTTATGGGTGGTCCCAAACTCCTCACAACTACAGTATACAGTCTCAATGTTAGAAGGTTTATAGTCATTTTTACTAAACCAGAAGCCATCTTTAATGTTGAACTTCTGGCTTTGACTTTGCTAAAACAGCAGTCGTTTTTTCAATGGACAAAAAAACAGACAAGGCAGCAGCACTTGTTGAAACTATTTGTTGATATAGAGAAATTGAGCCAATTGGAAAACATCTGTGCAAACAACACTGCTCCATTTCATTGTATTTGAGATTTATGTTATCCATAACTTGTTGAGTTTGACGGCACATTTATTTGTCTAAAGCAACTATTGTAAAACAGTATGTAATGACACGTGTTCATTATTAACAAAAGTTGAAATGTGAAAATAATTATTCTAACTGGCCTATTTATTTGGAACACTGAATACCAAATATGTAGCCATCACCTTTAAGATTTTATTTTTTGTCTTGTCTCCATTTAGCTTGCTGACATGTATTGTATAGCTGTGTAGTAATAATGTTGCCATTTAGTGTATTTACTCTGCAGGGCATTAGGGGAGCCACGGGAGACTACGGCAATGTTGGTGAATCTGGTGAAAAGGTATTTATCCAATGTGTATTGTTAATATTACCATTTGTTTGATTTGGTTTGTTGCATTAAAGATTTTTCTCACATATGTATTCAGGGTGAACAGGGAATCAAAGGCGAGAAAGGAATGAGGGGACTTTGGGGCCAAGTGGTATTTCTCAAGTTTGTATTATAATTATCTTCCCTGTAAAACATCTTCAGTCTAATAATGCATTAATGTTGTGTCAACAGGGAGACCGGGGTCCCAAGGGTTTGAAAGGATTAAAAGGCGCAGCTGGCTTCAAGGTATCTCCCTCCCACTCTTAGTTTAATTAGACAATTAGCCAAAGTTATAGGCCTTTCATTGGATTTCTTGTTGCAGCTGTATAACTTTATAGACAACTTACAGAGCATAATGTCCACAATGTGACGGTAATTGCAGGGGGTTCGTGGACCACCTGGAGCCATGGGAGAGACTGGAAAACAAGGAGAAGTGGTGGGTAAACATGTTGTACATTAACACAAAGCAAATGCAATATCCACGTGGCAATAAACCAAATGTAACTAAATGTTTGGTTTATTCTGTTGTTGATTTGTCAACAACTATCAATGTAAAAAATTATATTCAAACATCACCATATTTTTGCTTATTAAATGTTCAAATGTTCTGCAGCTCTTCTATATATATACATTTTAATAATTTTCTTAAAGGGCACCAAAGGTGAAAGAGGATTTGAGGGTATTCCTGGCTATCAAGGAGTCAAGGTATCAACTGTATCCAAACATAAGTTCTTATGATCAGAAACATGTGACTAAGTAATACCTTTCCGGTTTCTGTAGGGAGCCAAAGGGACTATGGGTGTAGTCGGGCAGCCCGGACCACGAGGAAAGCAGGTGGGGATTCCCTGTGATAAATTGCAACCATCCATCTTCAATCTCTGTCATTTTCCACCAAAGTCCCCTTGATGTGGTGACACAAAGAGCCTGCAAATCATTTTAATAGTGGTAAAACACTGAACTAGAGCAATGTTTTTGGCCAGAGTGCTGTCTCCATAAACAACATTAATTCATGTGGCAGGATGTTGCCCTCAGCCTGGAAGTCCTAGACTGTAAGAACTGCAGTTGATGAGTCAGGGAAAGTAGAGCCTTGACATGACCACAATGATAACCCTAACAGAGTGGACTGCATCTGAAGGAAAGCTCAACACAAAATAGTGTTTCACATTGATTAGACTTTAATGCTAATCATTTTAAACTGAACTAATTCTGATTTATCATAATTTGGCAGGGTATTGTAGGAGATCCTGGCGAGAGAGGGGCTCCGGGAGAGAAGGGCAAGCCTGTATGTTTGAATACAATACACTTTATATTCACATTATGTTAAACAAGTGCATTCATTGTATATTGTCTGAATTTGTATAAAACCAGGGAATCCAAGGACCTGTTGGAGGACGTGGAGTGGTTGGACAAAAGGTGCATTTCTCTTGACACATCCATTCCTGGTCACTTGAATACATAGCAACTTCTGAATATGTAACTCAGTGAATGTATTTTCCATCAGGGTATTATTGGAGATCCAGGACTACCAGGACGAGATGGTGATCCAGGCATAGAGGTCTGTAAAGACAACAGTTGATCCCATTACCTTTGAAGCTGTACACTAAGTTGTTTCTTTTGTGTTATGCAGGCCTACCAGGGACCACAAGGCCAGACTGGAAAACTAGGCAAAATTGGGTCTAGGGTATGTTTTTGATTTTCTAAATACTATAATAAAAACTTAGTTTTTGATATATTTCATTTTGTGCTTCATTATTTATAGGGCGAGAAAGGAGTCCAAGGTCCAGCAGGAGAAATGGGTCCCCAAGGTCAAACAGTAAGCCACTTTTTTGTAGATTATATTGTTCATAGACAGTTAGCTTTATTAATAAAAAAGACAAATTGAAGGAAGCCCCTTTTAGAAGGCTTTATACATGCTTTGTTCATAAGGGCCCAAGTGGTTTCAAAGGCTCTGCTGGGAAGCCAGGAAGACCAGGATTTATCGGCCCTCCAGGACCTACTGTAAGTGCTCCGGATAAACATTGTAAAAACTTCCAAAACAAGTTAATTTTCCTGCAGTTATGAGCATGTTTTTTCTTCACAGGGACATGTGGGTGTTCCTGGAAAACCAGGAGCCAAGGTAAAGCATCCTCCTCTCCTTCCTGTGCTAAAGATGATGCTCAATGAGTATCTGATGATTTAATATCTTCACAAGTTTGAACTGTATCAAAAACCATTTAGAGTTGTTAATACAGGGAATAGTTGTAAACCACCAGGAGCAATAACAACAGACAATCATCATTGTTTATTTCACATTGGCTTGGCCCATCAACTACAAGTTGATGCCAGATCTAATATGTCCTTGAGGACTTGCTGTAGTGATTACACTTCTCTTTATGTTGATTGCTGTGGCAGATATTCTTACATAACTATTTATGTTTTTGCATTGAATGGTAGCACAAACAAATTAACCTTAATTTAGAGATGAAAAATGAAAAAAATCTAAGGAAACTTCATTGTAAGGCATGCAATCCAACTGTAGCCACAAAAATATGTATATTTGCTATACATTTAATACATACATACATTTAAGTTATTAAATAAGTTTACTATTAAAATCATTCATTATATTCCTACTCCCTGTTTCATTTCTGTAAAACTGTGAGTAACTGTTGTTGCAACCATTGTCAAGTCCCTGCAATAATAACTACTGTTCATTGTACAGGGTGACACTGGAATCCAGGGAATTCAAGGAGCTAAAGGTGCAGAGGTACGGGTCTTTAAATAGTCTGATTTTTGTGCCGTTTGCATATTCTTTTAACATTTTCTTCAAAACACAATGTGTCTTTTTAAAGGCAGCCAAAGGTGTCAAAGGACCCAAGGGAAAGGTAAGTGATTCTTGTTTAAAGTAGTACAAGCAACAATCATCTATCCTTCTGGTGTAAGCATCATAAACAATAATATATTCCTAACATTTTCATTATGGTACATAATTATTATAATTTTATTATAATAATAAATCCACCTGTGTTGTGCTTAGTAGACATACTGTATTTGTGTGGGTCCAACAGGTTGGAGGTGGTGGGGAGCCTGGTCCTCAGGGAGCCCGAGGGAAGCGCGGTCCAGCGGGCCCACCTGGAGGGGCCGGTCCTGGGGGAGTCAAGGGAGTCCGGGGGGAGAGTGGACCAGATGGATTTCAGGGGCCCCCAGGTCCTCCAGTAAGAACAATACAAGACTTCAAAACACTACATTCTCAAACCTTGCAGTGCTTTCAGAGTAATAATTAACAGTGCTATTATGATGAAAACCACTACTTTTTAATCTTTACTGCCGCAGCTGGCATGAAACAGGACTGGCGCCTTAGAAATGATTTGAACAGGTAGAATAAATAAGAGCACAAGCAGCACTCGCCAACAGTTCTAGTGTGAAGAATATGTTAAAAGAGTTTCTCATTAGTCACAGGTTTGGGGTGAGTCACAGCGAGAGTTTCATTTAATGCAGTAATAAATCCATAATGAGCCTCAGGGAATATTCTGGCATGGTTTGTTCACTGTGTTTCCTCTGAGAGGCAGCTTACTACTGTTGTGTAATATTCCTACTCCATGTCCCAGAGTTTGGTGGTGGGCCAGTGATGGCTGTGGTTATGATTTGTTACAGGGGCCGAGCCTTTCGGCCCAACACGTCATCGAAGTTTGTAAGAAAGTAGTCCTGGAGCAGATGTCTACTTTTGCCAACTCTGTGAAGAGGACATGTGCCGCAGTGTGCCCTCTTTATGGTGATGTGCCTATGGGTGCCCCGGGACCCCTAGGTCCAAAAGGACCCCCTGGACCTCCAGTGAGTTACACAATGGTTCTATAGATTTTCCACAATACGTAAGCTCACAGACTTTATGTCTCACGGTGCCTGGTTTAGGTTTCATCTCACCTCCAGTAGACCTTCACTGGAGACATTTGCTGGAGAGCTAGACTGTATATTCTCCATACATCCATACATACATTTGTCTGCCTGGCTGCGTAAAACGCAAACACATTGTAAGGGTCTGGACAGGACTAAGAGAGCTCAAGTATTTGGCAGAAAAGCTTGGAATGAAAACATGACAATTTTCCACGTCTCCATGAGGACAAATACAGAGTCACAGACTAGGCACTTGGTCTGTTTAAAATGTTTTTTGGAAACAATCAAGGCTGTTTTCAGTTTGGAAAGCCTTTTCCAAATTATTATAAAGTGTAGAACCAATATATGTTCCCCAACTTCTTTAATCACAATGGCATGTGACCTGATTAATGCTCCCAAGCCCTGACTACAGTTTCCATTATATTAGATTATATCATGTTGCTTTGCATGCCAAACCAAGAATAGCCTTGTATACATTCTCTTCAATATTTTCCCATCACAAGATGGATGGTGAAGCAAATAAATCTTTGACTGTCAGAAGTGACCAGTTCAGAGGTAACTGGAACATTCATTTACAACTCAACAAGAAGAGGAGAATTGGATAACATGTTTAATGTTTCAAAACATGAACATGAACAAAACATTTTAATTGATGCCTTTGTTAGGGTAACCCTGGTCATGATGGGGCAGAGGGTGAAGCAGGCCCTCCAGGATTTTATGGAGAAGCTGGAGATGCGGGTCGAAAGGGTGAAAAGGGTATGTATTAACAAAATTAAAATAAACTTATAGTAATAAATATTATAAACAAAACAGAAAATGCATAATGCTCCAAAAGGTGGCAGCACAGTATCTCCTTTAATGTTGGTATCCCTATTACCTTTCAGTACTGAAAACCCTGAGTGTGATTTATTATAGGTCATGGTATTTTAAAATGTTGAATCAAGCTGTAAAACTCAAAAAGTAACATGTATGTGCTCAGCTATAAATTTTAGTGACCTCTCAATGATGTCACATTTCTGATGTGCATTGTAAAAATATATCAATGTATTTATAGGCTGTTTTCAACATGTACTGACAGTGACCTCTATAAAGAACAGGAAGGCACAGTAGTATATTTTAATAGGGTTGTGTGAATACTGTCTGTAATCTGACTTATGAATGTGTGTTTCTAGGTGAAGTAGGAGAGACTGGTGACAAAGGACCTAAAGGCCATGGCCCACTAGGACATCCAGGAGACCAGGGACCTAAGGGTAATTCTTTATTAAATAAATTGTCTGTGTTAAATTCAAACTGTAGTTGTACGTACTTTTCAAGTATGATTGTCTGATGTCTTGGTCTTGGTCACAGGTCAGCGTGGGCGTCCAGGTAGAGCCTTTAATGGTCAGCCAGGGAAGCCAGGTGAGAGAGGACACGTGGGCCAGCCAGGTCTCCGAGGCCACCATGGTCTGCGTGGTCCGCCCGGAGTCTGCGTGACTTCTGGGTGTGCTCCACTTAACGCCACCATCGGGACACCTGGACCTGCCTCCAGATCTGCACCCAGACCAGGCCCCCGAGCAGGGGCACGCAGGAGGACTCAACCTTAGAGGGACAAACAATATCATGGATTACTTTTGTTAATATGTGATTAATTCAATACATTTAACTGGTCTGTAAATATGCATAAATACTGGAACATCCGATTAGGTTAAAAAAACATATTTGTATAAACATTAATAATAGTTTTATTTAAAATGAGCTATCTCTTCTTTATAATAAAAATAGAAAATAACTGATGTGACAACATTAATGTGTGACAAATGAATGGCTAAAATACATCGTAAGTACATTACACTGGGACATTTCTAACTCTACATCACAGCCTAATTTGGTGTTTTCCACCAAGGGACTCCTTTGATACAGTTTAGTTTTTCTGAATGGACTTTCCAGCCTTTAAAACCTCTCAACAGTGTAGTGGCGACATTAGCTAATAGGATGAGGTGTTGAGCATGTCTATCTGTATTATCTGTAATGGGTTCACGCCTCTTTTAATTGACACTTTACTGACTCTAGGAAGGACTTATAATGGAGAAAAAAATGATTCACAGATTTCCACATCTAAAGTTGAAAGAGAAAACACTTGAAGTTTAAGAATGGTACTTTTACTGTTTCCTGGCTTATGTTTGTATGTTTGTATCACCATACCCCCACCCCCTGCGACTGCTGCATGTTGTATGCCATGAGGCTCTAGTTTGTTCCATCAAAGGATGAAGCGGCCACTTCTGTCATGGAAACTCTTAGTAACGAGAATCATCCTCCATCATTTTCACTGCATTTACCACTTCCTTTAAGCATATTCGAAAGTATCTCTACGGCAAACCATTCAAACAACAATGAATACAATTTGGTACATGTGACTTGATTCCAGTAATGCTTTAGCTTCAAAGTAATGGCACATAATTAGTAGGTATAAATGATGGTGGGTTTATAATGTCTCTTGGCAAGAAAAAACATTAAACTCTGATTTATGTTAATGTATGTAATACACTAAACGTGTTATTATATTAAAGCAGGCAGATTACTTTTGCTTGATTGTGAATACAAAGTGAGAATTTTCCTCCATCCACATATTTTATCAGAGGCTGAGTGTGTGGACAGTTAGGGCAGTTAGGACAAGTATCTGAGGACATTGATTCTGATCTAAGTTTCTTAGACAATTGTGAGGCGGTCTGCAAAAAAGGCCATCAGCGTTTGTCGTGCCTTAGAAAGCTTGCCCGCTCTAATATTAATGTAACAATGTTGACTCTCTTTTATAGAGCGTATATTTACCCTGTATTGTCCTTTTCTTTGGTAGCTTGGTATGGGGACCTGGCTTTGAAACATAAGTTGTAGAGTGGGCTAGTAAGCTTGTGGGCAAGCCCCAACTGAACCTGTCATCTTAGAGTCTCCACACTATTCCACACAGCTCCAGCGTAAGGCCAGCTCTGTTCTTCAGGATACCTCACATGCACTGCAGAGTGAGTTCCAGCGCCTTTGCTCTGGTCGTAGATATGTGGCTTCTAAGGATAGGACCAAGCAATACAGGGACAGCTTTGTACCTGCAGCCATTGCACTGCTTAATTGTATTGGACACTGATGCGCACGGTAGACCCTTAAGTAGTAAAGCACTTCATTTTTGCTATCTTTTGATGTGTGAATGAGATCTTTTAGACTAACTTTTGAATAAATGTATTGTCTTTTCTTTTTTTCTGGCCCGCAGAAAACCATTCTGTAAACAAATTTAGCCTTTGGGTAATAAAGAAGCCTTGAACCTTGAACATGTTAATGTAAATCTATTAGATGTATGAGTAAGCAGATATGATGGGTGAAATTAGACAAAACAGTTAAGACTTATTCATTCACTCCATAGTCACAGACTGTAAACTACGCCCAGAGGCAGACTGAAATACAGCCACCACCTAACCCAGCACAGCAATCACACACTCATATGAAGGTAATTATCATTACCTTGATTCTTTAGGTTGTCTTATTTTCTAAATGAAGAGAAGACATCTATAACATATATTTAAAGACTGGTACACTGGTGGAGTGCAATAAATCATAAATGTTACCAATTACAGTTACATAAATTTTCTTGAGATGTGCAACAATCCTCAGTGTGAAAAGTATTGATGTATTCATCAGTCCCCATAAGGTCACGTAGCAAAATTCCAACAGATACATGTCACACAAGTTAATTTATGACTGTGGTGATGCATTCTTTAGTTGTTAACAAAACTTGAGTTTTTATGCTTTGATTTAGCAAACTCATTTTGAGAATGATGTCAATAAACAGTTAATTACAAAGGCTGTGATACTGTGTGTAGAAAGTAAATCCAAATACAATGGTTTAAACAAGCATCTGATTATATTTTCTGTGCGCGTGTGTGTGTGTGTGTGGGGGGGGTGCGTATACATTCAACCTTTGTTTTCTTTGTGCCAACTTTTTTTAGATGACTTTCTGTCATTAAATTCTTAATTAGCTATATTTCATAAAATTGTACTTCATGTTTTTTATGTTAAGCAGTGACTAAATATGGATTTGTAATATCTGTAAACCACTGTAATCTTATATTCAGACAGTGTATACCGCTGAAGTCCAGCAGAGTGTGCTGACACTCCGCCATGGCACCTATCTGACTCATGCCAAATGGTCCTCTTTTACAAGCCAGACCTGAGTCTGAGAATTTGGTGCCGGTTGCATCACAGTAATAGGAATAACTGAGTGGATTTTTAGAGTAAACATTGCAACATCAACAAAGAAAGAAGAAAATCTCCCTAATTGTTTTAAAGTCATTTTCCTGACGTGTGTGTGTGTGTGTTGCAAAGTGTTCTCACACTTGTGTGAAAATTGTATACCTAAAGGAGATTGCATTTTGGTGCACAAAAACATATAACCCTATATTGATAGTTAATGTGAAGCTACTTGGTCTGCATAAAGACATGATAAAACATGTTCAGGCGCATCAAAATGAAATGGCCTGCTTCACAGATCGGAGAAACTACGCTGCATTTGTAATGACTCCCAGCTGTCAGTTCAGAAGGACTGCAACAGCAGTTCACACCTTGTTTGCTGCTCACTAACTGAACATACCTTAATTGATGGAAGAAATTTAAGTAGTATTGCTAACAACTACAGTATTTAGCCTAAGCTAATTTGGTGAGTTAAGCATAAGCATAAAATTTCATTCTTGGTTCTCTGGTTGTGCCCCGAGCAACCCACGCTCATGTCCAAACCATCTACTTGGAAGGGTTCCGCACTCATTACTGTTATTTTCCCCTTTGGACTGTCACTGAAGGCTGTCTTTTTCACTATTTCTTGCTCTCCTTATCTGCCTCTCTTTCCACCCATGGTAATTGAGAGTGGCTGTAGGCCAGTAAAAGTCCAGTCTGAGAGGGGGCTGGTTGGTGGGGGAGTGGAGACGAAGACAGAGGACAGAAAAAGAGCAGAGCTAGAAAGGGTAGACTTTCATTCACCACAGAAACATGTGCTCTTCAATCCAACTTCTGATCTCCTGAACGATATTGATTACCGATTTAAATGTAGGGATTATTGGATATCCAGACAACAACTTGGACGTGCTCTGGTAATGTTTGTTTACATTTTGTCTTATTTTTAAATATTGGCAGCAATATGCATGATGACTGAATATTAACATACAGTTTCACAAAACAGCTACTAGTGATAGTCATTTGTCTATTACATTGAATTGCTTACAAGTTATAATAACACTAAGTCTGCATTTATTTTAGTGTTCCATCCTGCAGCGGTTGCATATTGAAGACATTAGGCTCAGTTATC
>JAVQKG010416079.1:0-12327 GCA_036025885.1 Hypseleotris bucephala | reverse complement strand
AAAAGTGATATAAAATTTAGATTTTTACCTTGTAGACTTGTCTTAATATTATTTTTTACATTTTGTATGCTGTCTATTAGGGATGGGCGATATAGTGATAAAAAACAAATTGTGATATATAGTTATAAACATCAAGCTATCTGGATAGTTGAATTATGATACGACGTATTCTTTTATGCAGTTGTGGAGGACATTATGAAGCGGAGAGAGCCTCTGCCCAGTCTGGAGGCCATCTACCTGATCACACCCACAGAGAAGGTGAAACTTCTGTCCCCATAATCTTGGACTTAATAACTTTTGTCACAAGATTTATAAAAAAAAAAAAAATCACATCTTATCCACAGTCTGTGCACACTCTCATCGGTGACTTCAAAGATGCTCATTCGTCCAAATACAAGGCTGCCCATGTCTTCTTCACTGACTGTAAGTGTTCATGTCATGATTATTTTGGCCATAATAATTGTGATTAACAATAATATCACAATTATCAATAAAATGTGTTTAAAAAGGTCTTAATATACTGGAACTGTGCAGTTTATTGTAACTAGCTATGTGCTGTGGTAATAGTATTTGTGTTGTTCATGTAGCCTGCCCCGATCCTTTGTTCAACGAGCTGGTGAAGAGCCGTACATCTAAAGTCATCAAGACTCTGACTGAGATCAACATCGCCTTCCTGCCCTATGAATCTCAGGTAAAGTCACTTTTCTTGGACCATAACCTGCTATGAGTGACTTTGAAGAACGTAAAGTAAAAAAAAATCTAAACTCTTTCTCTGTTTCTAGAACTTTTAATGTTAGCTGGTGGGATCAATGTTTTGAATCAAATGTCAAGTTAAAATTCAAGTTAGATTGTTCAGGTACGGTTATGGCATTATTACCATAGAAGTTACACACACTGGATATTTTGGGAAATTCTCTAGGACCAACTCTTGTGCAAAGAAATACCAGCAATAATAATACTTAGCCTCTTCTGTCTGATGAACTTATCTGTATCCCTAAATGCATTGATTTGCTGTAATGTGATTGGCTAATCTGCTCCTTGCGCCAACTCGCAATTGAATTTATGTAATGAAGAGTATAAAAAGAGCTGCTAAATAATATTAACTCATTTGCTAATGTCTCCACTCACAGACAGCCCATACAGATACAACATGTAGCCATTATTCACCAAAAAAAACACATTTTTAAGCTCCATTTTCCTCACTTGCACTTTAGATTGTTTACATGCACTGGTCTATAGTCAGAGATAGAAGCTGCTCTCTTTAGCGATCGATTGGAGCTTGTTGAAGTAGGCCTTGTGAGTGGGCACAGACAGGAATAGTAACAGCGATGGTGCTTGTTGGATAGTGAGTGTTTGGCAGCGGTGGTGCTGACTCACAGGCTGAGTCCAGAGACACTCTCATCAGTCACCTCCACACCACCCCATTCACATCTTATTAACAAATGTGTCACAAAGCAATATGCATCTTTGTCTTCAATTTATAGTTATAAGTTTCCATATCAGCAAAGGATGGCCGAACTGGCTAAGACACATTTTCATAGTGCAGTCTGCATGTCCTTCTTCTGTTAATGTGGGTTATTCCAGATTCCTCCAACTCAGTGAGCATGTCTGAATGATATGTGAATTAATGAATCACATTCTTCCATTAAGAATGAATGGGAAAGTGTCTCTTGTATATCTGTATCAACTGTTCATCTAATTGGTCACTATTCCTTGCCTTAAGCCCATAGTTGCTGGATAGGCTCAAGCCAACTGCACCCCTCAGTGGGAATAAGCATTATTTACATAGTTTATCATATTTTAATATTCCTTTTGTGTGTCATTTGTCTTTCTGTGTGCATCTCTGCTGTCCTATATCATTAGTTCAAACTGTGTGCTTTCAGCTGGAGGCAAGAGGCTGCCTCACCATATCCCGCCCACTGGCTCTCACTGGTCAAGAGGGGAATCTATACAAAGTGCCTTAGCCAATCAGAATCGAAGCATGGTCCTTTTCTGCAGGATAGTGTTCATGTGACTGTGGACAGATGGGAGTGAGGAGGGAGGGCTTGTGAAGGACGCAAGGACAGAAGATACCAGAATGAAAGAAGAGTAGAATAATGGCCAATTATAGTCTAACCACACTGTCCACCTCAGCATGGTGTCATCAGCTGTTTTTGGAAGAATTAATGAATAAACTACTAATAATAATACTTCTGTGTGGTAGTTAGGTAATATAGCAAAATATGTAACAGTTGTCATTTACATATTAACCTTACAAATTCAAGTTGGTGTCCATAAAGCCAATAAATGGTGACCTTTAAAATTTTCCTTTAATTTGGATAAGAAATATGTTTTTTGCGTAATATTTGCACAAACAAAGCTTTTCTGCAATGGTCATGTGATAATAGATCAAGGTTATGTGTTTGAGTTTATTTGGTTGTTTGTTGCAGGTGTACTCTCTGGACAACCCTGACGCCTTCCACAGCTTCTACAGCCCCCATAAGACCCAGCTGAAGAACCCAGTGATGGAGCGACTGGCCGAGCAGCTGGCCACACTGTGTGCCACCCTCAAGGAGTATCCTGCCGTCAGATACAGGGGGTCAGACTCTGGTTTACTTACTTACTCTAACACCCCTGCCTGTTGGAATGACATGTACAGTATGTGCTGTTATTGCTGCCATTAAATCTGATCATGAGAGAATTTCATGTCATGTCAACAAGTTTCTGAAAATAATTTATACAGAACAGAATATACTTTTTCTTAACATCTTTTATTTGAAGAAGTAAACTTGCCTTGAAACACAATTTATTAAATAAAAAAGTGATAATAATAATGATATAAAATATTATTACTGTAATGTCCTTACTTTCTTTCCCTTTGTCCATCTGTTTTAGAGAGTACAAGGACAATGCCACACTGGCCCAGCTGGTGCAGGACAAACTGGACGCCTATAAGGCAGATGACCCCACAATGGGAGAGGTATATTTAGAGAAACTTAGTATGAATTATGGTCACACCATTGACCTTGCTCTTGCTGTATGTTATTCATTGTGGGCTTTAGTGTCATTAATTACATTGAATAATACATTTTAGTTTTTTCTTGAATGCAGGGTCCCGATAAAGCCCGCTCTCAGCTGATCATCCTGGACCGAGGATTTGACCCAGTCTCCCCGGTCCTCCATGAGCTCACCTTCCAGGCCATGGGCTACGACCTGCTGCCCATCGAGAACGACGTCTACAAGTATGATATCATTACAATTATTCCAAATTTGTGATAATGAGGTTTTAAATGGGATATGCACACTATTTCTTTTATTGCATTTGTTCTCAGCTGGACATTTTTTAGATTTTTTCACTGGTTGCTTCATCTAACCCTTCATCTTTTGTATCTGTTTGTGTTTTCAATTGGGTTTTGGGTCTTGGACCAGTATTTGAGAACCAGTTTCATCTGTGAACTGGTGATTGATAATACTGTAAGTGCTCATTTTATTCTGTTTGTAAGATTGTAATCCATGTACGTTCTGTGGTGCAGGTATGAGACAAGTGGCATCGGAGACTCTCGTGAGAAAGAGGTGTTGCTTCATGAAGACGATGATCTGTGGGTGAGCCTGCGGCACAAGCACATCGCGGAGGTGTCCCAGTGAGTCCTGTTTATGAACGAGTTTTTCAAAAATAACATTATACATTTAGCACAGGTGCTTTAAGTCTTTGAAAATGCTTCTGTGTGTTTTCAAGGCTTGAAAAGTACTTACATTTATAATAAAGTGCTTGAAAAGGCTTAATTTTTAAACCATTTCTATCACAATAAATGACTATCACCTAAAGTCTGAAACACGGCCCACACTTAGAACGCACAAATGATTCCATTATTTATAGGTTTGCAAACTTTTTTCTGCAATTTATTACAATTTGAAGATGGTGTAGTGCCATATTCCAAACTGCCAAAGTACTTGAATTTCATCCTAAAAATGTGTATGAACATCTTGAGTCTGTAATTGTTCAGAATTATTTGACAACTGTTCAATTGTTTTTAGGGAAGTAACCCGTCAGTTGAAGGAGTTCTCTTCGAGCAAGAGGATGAACACTGGTGAGAAGGTATTGCCACATTCTTGTTTTATACTGTGAGGCTCCAACATGTATACCCCATCACTCCCAAAGACAACTTCAACATCCTGTTACCATTAACTCTGCCTCTGGACTTACATTCAGTGCCACAGGGTTTCTTCTCATATAATTGCCCTGTCCACATTCATACATAATGCAAATAGTTTTGTTATTGTGATTTAAGAGGGTCATCCTTAAGTTAGTGAAATGTTTTTATGATCATTTTGCTGTCTTGTTCTAGACCACAATGAGAGACCTGTCCCAGATGCTGAAGAAGATGCCCCAGTACCAAAAAGAGCTTAGCAAGGTTTGTCTGTCCTCTCTGACCATGAATGATGTAATAATGTTAATGTTAATGTCTGGTTCCAGCACTAGATGAAAGAGTTTGTTTTCTGTCTTCAGTACTCAACTCACCTGCAGCTGGCTGAAGACTGCATGAAGCATTACCAAGGAACTGTGGACAAACTGTGCCGTGTTGAACAGGTGAGACTACAGAAGACTACAGAGAATTATGTGTTACCTGTTGTAATATCAGCTTCACATTGTGTATATACTCCATCCTATAACAGGATCTGGCCATGGGCACTGATGCTGAGGGAGAGAAGATCAAAGACCCAATGAGGGCTATTGTCCCAATCCTTCTGGACGCTAACGTTAGCACTCACGACAAGATCCGCATCATCCTGCTCTACATTTTCCTCAAGAATGGTAACATACACAACAACATACAACACAGAAATTAATTCAGCATTATTCTTGATAGTTTGTAGTTTGACAGTTCTTTATGTGCTGCAGGAATCACAGAGGAGAACCTAAACAAGCTGATCCAGCACGCCCAGATCCCCCCTGAAGACAGTGAGATCATCACAAACATGGCCAACCTGGGCGTTCCCATCATCACAGACGTAAGTCTTCACTGGAGATGGGATCATTATGTTGTCAGTGAGCCTAGTCATGTCAGCGGACATCTACAGTGTACAGACCAATGATCTGCAGGAACACAGCAGTGTTTTAGATAAAAATATAGACTACAACTGTATATAAATAAGAGTGTTTTTTGTCCTCCTAGTCAACTCTACGCAGAGGAAAGAAGATGGACAGGAAGGAGCGAGTGAGTGAGCAGACTTATCAGTTGTCCCGCTGGACTCCTGTTGTCAAGGACATCATGGAGGTCAGTCCACACACAGCTATAGGGTAAAATATGAAAAAAGCAAAGCTAATTTGACAGTGTTTTAAAGTCAGTTACCATTTACTGTATATATACTGTACATATATCTTGTCAGGGGATTTCTGCCTTAAAAAGTTGAAAATACTTTTTTGTGTTTATAGTGACTTGCTGTTGCACAGTGCCCCTTGCAGTCCTGGCAGACTTTGTACAGTTTTTTCTAATATCTGAATGCAATTTGTTGTTATTACTGTGCAGTTTTGGTGTAGTGTAAACAGCCCCTAAATTTAGGCCCTACTCTGACAGGATACATGTAAGGTTGTCAACAAAGGTATTAGTTGCTAGGCGTCACGTGACACATTTGTTTAAGTGTAAAGCTGATAACCATGTGTCTCTGCAGGATGCTATTGACGACAAACTGGACACCAAGCACTACCCCTACATCTCCACCCGCTCCTCCGCCTCCTTCAGCACCACGGCTGTCAGGTATAAAACACACATACAAGAAAATATTAAATATGTTTTTAAAAGAACCTGCAAAACCAACTAAGACCCATTAGAGGCAGTGCATTCACCCTGCGTTCAATTAATCTTGCATTTAGTGTCGCAATTTACGGCCTGCTTTACGACAAGTGACCTCTGTTTTATGGCTGAATTGATTTTCAGAGATAAGCATGCAGCTGCTGTCCTAAAGCGTACAACCACAAAGAAAAAAAGAAATAGTAGAGCACAAGGAAAACCACTGTAGTGGATACAGTATAACTGTTAAGAAAAGAAACACAATTGTGGTTTGGTTTATTTTACTTATTGTTCCGTGTACGTAAGCGTCATTAGCTTATTTTTCTTTCATAATGAAAATTGTTTCAATAAAGAAAGCTCAGTCTTTTAATGTTGTCTTACCTGACAATAACAGTACAGTACATAGACTACATACACGTAAATATAATATTACTACAAATACACAAGACAACTATTCTTTATCCCAGTGTAGTGACTATAGTTGTATTAGATGAGGCTCACAGTCATTCCCAGCTGCTGCTGGTGCTCTGTATTGATCTGATTGGTTTGTGTCAGTGATCTGGGTCATTATGCTGCTCCTCCCCCTCAATAGCTGCCCCTCTCTGTGGAGCAATAATAAAGGTTATGCATATTTTACAAGACATGGTCTCACGCCACTATGGTTTATGTGTTGTCTTGATTCTGAAATTAATTGTGTTTCTTCCATCTACAGTATTTTATTTTGTTTTACAATATAATTCACAAAGCCATGAAGACTGTAATTGACTAAGCCATTCTCAGCATATAACACATTTAACTTTTGCTGTAGCGCTCGGTACGGCCACTGGCACAAGAACAAGACCCCCGGAGAGTACCGCACTGGGCCCCGTGTCATGGTCTTCATCATCGGAGGAGCGTCCTTCAGCGAGATGCGCTGTGCTTACGAGGTCACACAGGCCAATGGGAAGTGGGAAGCCGTCATTGGTGAGTAACAAACACACATTGTTGTAGAAATTACTTACTCTGCCTTTATGAGCTACTGTAGGAAGAAAATATTAAGAACATTGTTGAAAGTATAACGACACAACATGCGGCCTACCTCCAGTTTATTTAAAGTTGTTCTGAATACTCCCATTAAAACAACCTTCTTT
Organism: Hypseleotris bucephala; assembly: GCA_036025885.1. NCBI lineage: Eukaryota > Metazoa > Chordata > Actinopteri > Gobiiformes > Eleotridae > Hypseleotris > Hypseleotris bucephala. The sequence goes on along the minus strand of JAVQKG010416079.1, from coordinate 5,429 downwards.
ACATTCATGTCTATTTTTCTAGTCTGACTATCCGGTCTATTTTCTACATTGTCTTATGTTAAACTCCTCGTATTTTATGTTGAGGTCTTCGTACTGTTAATTTAATGTGCTAAAGCTTTGCCAGTCTTTGTGTTTTAAATGGACAAGTGCTTTGTTGCTTCTGCTGTTGTCTCTAAACAGTTGACTTTAAATTGCAGCATTGCAATGTATTTCTCTGTTCATGTTTTTGTGCAATGTGTACGTGCTACCAAGTAGCTAAAAAATCTTTGATTTGGAACATTTCTACAAATCTCAGATGTGGACATGTGTGGACATTTACACTAGAAAATGTATTTACTTAATAATAATAAATATCCATTCATTTTTAATAACTCTGGCTAAGTTCTAGCTGTTTCATCTAGTAATGTGTTGTTATTATCTAACCCACTGTTCAGCTATATTTATTATTATCTAACCCACTGTTCAGCTATATTTGAACACTGATTTGTAGAAGTGTCTCAGTGATTGAAGACTGTGTGAATGTGTTTCTCTTGTGTACATGTGTGTACAGTGCTGAGTGGTGTTGTGGTGTGTGTCTTGTTTTAACCTCTTCTGTCCTGGAGTGAGTGCATGGGGGAAGGGCATGTGCAGAGAGACGACTGGTGAAGCCAGCTCTGTTCCTCCACAGGTTCCACCCATTTGCTCACCCCAACCAAATTCTTATCGGACCTGCAGCACCCCGACTTCAGAGAGTCCACTAGGGTGTCCTTTGAGGACGCAGACGCCTCAGCCGAGTGAGGCAGAGGCGCAAATCACAGACAAAAGTAAAGGCAGCCGCTCAAAGAAGCCCTTCTGTCCCTCCAGCACAAGGGCTTCATCTTCTTCTTCTTTGAACACTACTGTTTTCTGTACCTCCACCCCCTATGTCCCTCAGGGATGGGCACCTCCCTGGTTTTCACTGTTGCATGGACTGCTCTGTCAGACTCCAACTCCTCAACTACTCAAGCCATCTGCTTACTTCATACAAACAAGACATAAGTGAATGCTTAGTTTCGGAATGTGAGTAGAAAGCACAATAATAATTAATTTTAAGTTTTCAAAGGACAAAGGATGTGAAAATTTAATTGGAAATTGCCAGAGTTAAGCGCAAGGCTAAAGAGATCCAATAAGAGATTATGTATGTAGAGATGTATGGAGTGACAATGGATTGACTGATGAATCTAGTTGGTGTAAAGGAGAGAATGCAGAGGATAGTGATAAGTGATACACTGTAGTGGCCCCCAAAGATAACACAAAGGAGAAATATTGCTAACATGCCTAAAATCATCCATTTCTATATTAGCATCATGGCCAACAGGAAGTGAAGTCTGCTCTGTGTGTCCATGTTTGAGGGGGTTGTGTCCCATCCCTGCTGCCTCGTCCCATCTCTGCTGGGTGGATTAAATCGCCTTCCGATCTCCACTCAAAAGTCCATGGAGCCATTCGAACTTGATTTAATCTACCCCTGAGATGTATCTATAGTTTACGTAACACATTGACAGCCACTCTTTCTTTTATAGGACCAGTTATTAAGTGGATTTCAAAGAAGGGTTTTAACATTTTGTTTTATTTTTTAACATAGACCCCATACCTTTTCTTAGTCACCCTTTTGTGCTCACATGACTCACAAACTGTCTGCAGAGAGGCAACCTCAATTTTGAGTTTTAGCTTGAAGGTAGTGACACACACTTTGGGCTAGTTTTGTGCCATCAACGCTATCCCATACAATATGTCCACTAGTGTTTCTCTACCATCTACAAGTCTCTCTGCTGACAGTCAGTTGAGTCTGTATAGTGCTGCTCCGCCTGATATGCTTTAGCACCAACTAAAACCAGATGCCAAACCTCCAAGACTGCTGCCACTAATCTCTCCTTTACTTACAACTGACCTGCAATTTCCCTGCTTTCTTGACATTTATAGTTCATACATTAATGATACAGCTGTGTGACCTCGTATTCATATTTATATGATGATGATAAAATTTTGCCACAAAGCTCATGTTTTGGCATATTGTAAATCTAGTGTAAATTGACACCAGCACCTACACTTAAAGATACACTGGGCATCCATTTTCTTTCGATCTGCTAAAGCGATATCGTTCCAAACCAGCTTTTGGTTTTCTTTGTAGCAGCTCTCACCATTAGCAGTATGGCTGGTCGTTTCACATACTGCTACATAATGTGACACTGGTGAGCAAACGGCCTTTATGTAGTAAAGCCAGTATTTGTGTTGCTCTGTTAGTGTGAGCGTTTCATGTTTGATATTTTGAAAGTGTTGTTGGAGCTTAAGTGTCCCAATTGTGTTGTGTTTCTGGGGCATAGTGTCCCACAAAGCTGCCTGTTCAGAAACAGGAGAGAAGCGGGTCCTGAGACATGTGTTGACCCCACTGACAGTGAAAAGGAATGGACACAGAGTTCACATGTTGGAAATCTGTGGCTATTATTTGACCTTTTAGTATGTTTAGTAGTAAGTCAGCTTTTTGATTTGTAGCCTGGTTAACATGTCAGGCCAGGTTATTTAAATTGATCATGTAACAAAAAATGTCATTTTAGTTTAAGGTTTTAAAAAAAAATCACATAAAACCTACTAAAACAATTTATGGTGTAATGTATAGTTGTTGTTTTTTTTTTACATTATCACACAATGCTACATTATGCCTTTTTACTGTCAGTGGATGGCCCATGCTGAACATCACCTTAACAATCTAACAGCTCTCATCTGTAACTACCTGCTTTTACCTGTACTACCTCCACCAACTACTAATCTCTCCATAAAAACATGCAGCTTTGCCAAAGAAACCAACCAATGTGTAATATGCTGTTGATACAGGTCTGAGGAGGAGTAAACCAAACGGTCTATTCACTTTTTATGAATAAATTATATTAATTACATAAAGACATAGTTTGTTTTACTCCAAACCAGTACCTTTGAAATGTTATTTGTCATAAATGTGTTCTCAGCTGTCTCAAATTTCACTCCTGAGTTTTTTCTTTTTTGTTTTTTCTTTTACAATTTTTGTGACTCGTCTTAAATGTGTTAAGCTTGATTTGGACACTCTCTCATTGCCATTTTAGTGCTTTAGTTCACTTGGCTTGCATGCTTCAATAGAGCCTCACATCTGAATAGCTGTTATGTGTTTTGGGTGATAGTTATAGGGCCAACCTGACATTTTCCAAAAGTTAAGCACCATCATTGTTTCCATTATGTACTATCACCAGCATTAAAAAATATACAATATGTAGGACTGATTCTCTGTAGAAGTGTGGATTGAGCAATAATGGATGTTTTTTTTTCCACTTTCCAAAGGAGACATCAGTTACAAGGCATTCCAAACACAAGCAAAGCAGTTAATTAAGTTTATGTCAATAAATTGTATTTATTTTGTTCTGTGGAGCTACAAATCACTATAATTATTTCTGACAATCTGACAATCTTTGAGTTTTGAAAATACAAAATAGTGCCATAATACTTAGCCTGCACCATCCAATTCTTTGGAAATGGGACTTGAGTTACGTTGTATTCACATCATAAAAATGATTAGAATTAAGTCGATATGACAATTCACGATATCTGTCAGTCCCAAGCCTGGGTAAATTTAGAGAGTTGCTGGTATCTGATGTAAAAACTTGGCATAGTTGCTGAGCTTCTGATTGGTTACATGGTACATTTAAATGCAACACACAATTTTCTACCATTTTCTTCTCAGATTCTTCCTTTTCTTTCACTAAAGACCAATAAAAGTTAACTGTTTATTGTACTCACTTCACTGGTCCATTTTCACTTTGCTAATTCACAAATATCTGTCATCACATCGGGCTGCAATCACTAGTCTCATTTAGAGCTGAAAACACATTTATTTTTGAGTCTAAAGTATGTCCCTAATTTATCCTTTCATTTTGTCCAGGATCGACCAACATCTTCACCCCCACCAGCCTGCTGGAGCAGCTCAAGGCCATGAACAAACCAGACGAGGAAGTTGCAAGTTAAAAATCCTCCAATCAGAGCTCTCTCTCCTACTTGACCACACCCGATCATGACCCCCACAAATCCCATTATTGTGTATGCATCTTGCTTGAGAAGAAAAAAAAATCTAAAAAGACGTCTTAGAAGATAAAATATATATGTTGTATCAAAGAATTGCAAGTATTCATGTTTTACAATGGATGCAACTATGTAAACCTATAAATCACAACAGAAGGCCATTTAAAACCTAAAGTACCAAATTGTAATACTGTATGCTATAAACCGCTAGAATGTGTAAAGATAGTCATTTTTCATGTTTGTTCCTTTGGGTTAACTTTAGATGTGGAGACTGGAGGAGTGATGATTGAGAGTTTAATGTTGTAAAATGTATCATATCAATCAACATGCAATATATATAAATATATTTCATCTGAAGGATCACCCTTTGTTGCCCCATTTGAGGTGTTTGTATTCAGTAGCATGCTTGGACTCGTTTGGACTGTTACTGTGTTTGGATGTCCTGGGAACTGCAGAGTTAAGCTTTGTTAGAAGTTATACTTAAATATTCCATTGAAATGTTATGTTTAACACATTAACAGGATACACATGACAGTGTATTGTTGGTAGCTAGATATAAACTCCATAGAATATGTTTTAAATTTATATCAATTTGAATTTTAGGAACTTTTGTGAGACAAAATTTGCAAGCCCTCCACTAGCAGTTTGCAATACATTAGCAAGATTTAGCAGGAATACTTATACATATATGAGTAGGCTACTGTTTTATTTTTGTTTATAAAATAACTATAACTGCTAGTGCCTACTCTTAAAACATAACATTTCAGTGGATACACTTCACAAATTCTTCTGAACAGCAACAAGTGAAGCTCTGTATAAAAAAGCCAAGACTGTAAAGTATTTAATTACCACAAGCTTTTCCTTTTCTCCAGATAAAAATAAATCTGTCACGTTTTTAAATGTCTAATGGCCACTGCTTGCTGGGCCACATGTTATTTCAATATCGTATCCTGTCAGATTATCATTTGGTTAGTTAAGATGTTCCATTGGGCCATGCACTGAGTAGTGTTGTGTATATGACATATGTTGCAGTTTTAGCGTCTGACTGTTGACTGGTGATATTTTTGACTGTGAAATAGTGAATCTTTTCTTTTTCAAAAATGCCAATGTGAAGCCGCTGTGTTTGTGATGTTGTAGTTGTAGCTGTTAGTTTGCCACTGGAAAAAATAGTTTATATTTTCTTTGTCTGTTCCTTCTTCTGGTGCAATGTAACCCTACAATGGTGAATGGCTTTGCAACAATAAAAAACTTTTTTCTTTCCTTTCCTTCCTACCTTTTCCCAGACCAAACAAGATGTATATTGCACTTTGATGCATTTTTCGTGATGCAAAAGCTTGACTTTGTCTTTATTTTTTCTATTTTTATTTGCT
>JAVQKG010416018.1:0-12770 GCA_036025885.1 Hypseleotris bucephala | reverse complement strand
CAATATAAAAACCCTTAGACATCACAGATTAGAGTCGCAGTTAGTGCCAAAACATTGTATAGGGGAAATTAGCTGTCCTGGCGTCGGTATGCACTCTCCGAGTGCTTTCTAGTTTGGATATTTGATCTCATGAAAAAATTTAATGCTGTGATAAAATTAGGTTGAAATGTCTAGATTTGAATGCTAAAGAGCTACTTGTAGATGAAAATGCTTTGATACAGTTTTGTATTGCTGCTTCAATGTACTTTGTACATTTTGTACTTTGTAATGAAATTTTCCCTAATAGTAAAAAAAATATATATAAATAATAATAATTCTAAAACAAAAACACTGTTATACTGCTTTAAGAATTAATCAGCTTTTCTCTTTGCGTTTCCATTTCTAATGTTAATTCAAGTGCAAGATTTGACTTTCCCAATAGGATTTTCTGCCACTGTTAGTAAAATGTTGACAGGCCCTGTATACAAACAAGCCAAAAGTTTGTCCCTTATTCAAATTACATGTCACTGCCCAAAATCAAACCAGTTTTTTTCTAACCAGTGAAAAGCATATTTAAATCTTAAATTAAGCAAAATAGTGTTTTTTCTTATTTTTTTGGATGAATGATTTGCATTACATTACTGGGAAACAAAAAAGAATTTAAACACTATTATTTATAAAAGTTTTCAATGATGGTGTATACCCTGTCTTCTAAAAATAGCCTATAACTGACCTGTCTGCACCTCTGTAAACCTTACCTTTCCCTCGTGTGTGTATGGGATGACTCACTTTTGCAGGAGACTAATTTTAGCGACCTTTACTTCCTGCAGGAGACCGCAGTCACGTGAGCAGCGCCGACCGACCGGACTCCGACGCCGACGACTCTGATGGCCCCGACGATGAAGATGAGGAAGAGGAGGATGACAGCCAAGCCGAATCGGGATTGTCCACTAACCCTTCAGTCTCTGCAAGCCCACAACACTTCCCCTCCAAAGACAGCGAGGTCCCACCGAGCGCACTACTGGCCCAAATGTCCATAAGCTCAATCACCCTGCCCCTATCCCAGCAACACCTTCCAGATTCTTCCGACTCAGAATCGATCCCCATGTTGAGTCCCAAGCAGTTGTCAGTGATTGGGCCGGTCGCAATGACAGCCTCCACCTCAAGTTTGATTGTCCCCACCTCCCCCCCAGCTATTCCCAGCACTTCGGAATGCTGCATGTCGGATACGGAGTCGGTACATATGATGAGTCCAGTGTCGCCATGCCGACAGATGTCCATAGATTTCCCGGATTTCGAGGGGCCGACCAGTCCACCGTCGCTGGGGAAGGGGACTAAGATTGGACAGGTTAATGCAACTTCGTAATTATCATTGTCCAAAATTTGAATGCAACAGTTCATATGTCTCATCTTTTAAGCACAAGACTATGGACAATATATATTTTGTTCAAGCTGCTTTATTAAGTTTTGATCAAATTTGAATTTAGTGACAGCAACACGTCACAGAAATTGGGACAAGTCAACAAAAAGTGGGGAAAATAAGGTTTCAATAATTATAAGATAGCTGTAAGTAGATAGAGTAAGGATAAATGTAGGCAAAATACTTTACATATACTGTATTTGTGACATGTCAATTAGATTACAATACATAAAAATATATTTAGAAAAGCAGTGTCTCTGTTCATTGATTTGACTTTAATGTGGCACTGCAATAAAAAATTTGTTTGCTCAAATATCCATTAACACTCCAGTTTTACTACTAATAATATTTGATATATATATGATAGCAATAATAATTATATTTTTTTCTTCACAGGACATCTCATCGGCGTCCTCTATGGTCACCACCTCAGAGCTGTCCGTCCCAGTCGACCGTGGGACACAGACCTCTTTGTTCCCCTCTTTGACCCCTCTCCATTTCCCCCATCAACAATCTCCACTCCCTCCAGGCGCCCTGTCCCAACTGCCTGCCCCAGGAGAGACCCACCTCTTCAGCCACTTGCCCCTCCACTCTCAGCAGCCCTCCCGCTCCTCCTACAGCATGGTCGGGGGCATCCAACTATTACCCGCCGGTTTAGCTGCTTACTCCACCTTTGTCCCGATCCAAGCTGGTCCGGTCCAACTCACAATCCCGGCTGTTGGTGTAATCCACCGGAATACCAGCCCGCTCCTCGCTCCCAATACACCTCCACAAACTGACGGTCCTGTCCAAAATCAACCGCTTTTGGTGCAAGATCCGAATAGCGTTGTGCCATGCTTCCCTATGGTTCCCCAAACTCTACAACAGGTCAATTTGGAGACACTAAACATCATGGGAATTGCTAATACGGGGTTAGCATCAACACAGCTACTTCAGCAACAAGGACTAACGCTAAATGCTGCGCTAGGTTTGCAAGTGTTAGCGGCTAATCCCACATCGCAAAGCAGTACGGGACCACATGTACCGGGATTACAGATTGTCAACATAGCATTGCCGGCTATAATACCATCAGTTAGCCCAATTTCGGCTATTAGTCCACTTCCGGGGGGTATGGAAAGGCAAGGAAGCCCCGAAATACAAACTGAACATAGACAAAGTCCTGTAAAAATGCCAGTATCACCCGCGCCAGTGCAAGTTAGCATTTCCCCGGCTCCATGTGCTAGCCCTGGAAATGTTAGCAATGTTGGCAATGAGGCTAAGTCAACAATTAGCATGGAGAAACAGGAAGTGAGCACCACTTCAGAACTAAGTGCATCGCCAATTTGTGAAAGCCAAGCCACAAAGCCCTCCAAAAGTTGGCAAAAATCAACTGAGGATTACAACGAGGCATCCAGTGATGATGAAGACCGCCTCGTCATAGCCACATAAACTATAAAACTTTTCGTAATTTTGTCACTTTTAAAGACTCAAAAAAACACTTTATTAGGGGTTTGTCTTTTTGCAAATCGCCCTTCAAAGCACAGATGCTGACATTCATATCGTAGGTGCAATCTTGAGAGTTAATAATATTATGACGACCAATTATTTGTACTTTTTGTCAGCCTCTTATTTGATTTTTTTTTGTAAATGTTGTATAGACAATTGTGCCTTCTTGTAGTTGCTTGTGTTTATTTTGGAAAAAAATAAAACTTTGATGGTTTTCGTAAAATTTTATGGATGATAAATGTTGTACTGGTAAAAATGCACATTTCTATGGATTCTAGGGCAATGTTTCTGTGTACAAATGTTGTGTTCAAATATTTATTATGATCCATCTAGTGCCCATTCTCAGTCATACTGTAAGTCCATAGGTAATGTGCATTATGGTAGCTTTACATTGCTGTATCAATATTCTTAACTGTATCAGTAAACATTTGTTAATAAAATTGTTGTCACGGCTTTGGTGTAAAAATAACTTTTTAAATGTATTCACCTAGAATATTATTACAAGATATTAAAAGTGGTTTTAAGATTGGCTTGGGGTTTATTAGTTGGACACGATATACAGTAGTTCATAATATTCAAAGCCTACACATGGTTTAAGTTCCACAAAATGCGAAATATTTTAATAACATGCAGTACGATCAGAGAACAATTTAGTAAACCCTGAAAATGATTAAATAATCAAATTAATTTTAATCTCATCATCAAACTATCAGCATTAGTGTTTTCATCGCTATTGCCCGAAGGTTTTTGTTGCACCATTCACTGTAAAATTACCACTAGAGCCAACCAAATAGGCAAACCTACACCACAGAATTGTAAAACATAAACATGGGGGTCAAAACAAAGTAAAAATGTAAAACTTTGGGCTTCTAGATGATGACATTAACATATTAGAAGATTTCTCCCAGTTCCACTAAGTACAAGTGAAGCTAAATATAGAATAGCCTACTGCAGCGGCAAGCAGTGATTGGACAGAATTATCAATACATAACAGCTACGCTAAAATTAAAATGCTGAGTTATGCAACCATAAGCTTTGGTATATTTTAAGATCAATTTATTCGCTTCATATTTATGTTGGTGGGTGAATTTAAATTTTAAAGTATTTGACAGCAACTCAATGTTTGAAATGTGAGGAGTTATGGTAAAATATGGTGCAGCTTTTAAGTTATAAAATTAAAACTAATTGTGGTGCTATTTCTTCATACTTTTAATGTTTCAAACGGTACTTGCTTTTTTAAAACATGTTTACAATACATTATTTAGTATTGTCTGTTTAAAGTGATTCCATGTCAAATACAGATTTTTTCAAAACAATTATTCAAAGTCAATAAAAATAAAGTACACATTAAAAAATGTACCCCTTGTAAAAAGTAAAAAAAAAAAATACACAACATTTATACTTAAGTAAGGTAATTAAGTATTTTTACTTGGTTATATTCCATCACTGATCATATAAGTTTAAATAGTGCATATTCTGTTGATTCTCCAAACTGGGAATGTTCTATCAATTATTAAATCAAAACGAAATAATTTAAAAAGGCCTATCTAAAAGCAAAGCGTTTACAAAACACGGCACTGTCTCTTTAAATTCCTAAAATATCAATGAACAGTTTCCTCCCAACAACAGTAGTGAGTTCATTGATAAGTGTCTTAAGTGAAATGTTCTGGTGCAGCCCACTCACACAGAGGGTGACTCATCCACCTCCTCCACACAGCACATACTAGGGAGCCACCATTAGGACACACGGGGAACTGCAGAAGAAACGATGGAAAAGGAGGCAGAGACACCTAGTGAACATTATGAGGTACAACAGGGAAGATGCAGCATGAGAAAGGTGAGCTGAAATGCAAGAAATTGGCTTGGATGTAGTGTGTATTTACACCCAAATAAGTAATAAGTAATAAATAGTTACATATATATTGCACAACATAGCTTAGTTGTTGATTTTTTTTTTTATGTTCAAATTTGTTCCCTAAATTAAAAAATGTAGATGAGCATGGTAAGAAATCCATGCAAAAAGCAAACAAATAAATGAATAATGATAATAATAATAATAATAATAACAACACTTATAATTGTATGCTTTCTTAATAATATTTATTAACATGAGCGCTGCATGATCATTTGTATACATTTTCTTGTTTGGCCAACCATTTGTTTAAAAGATAAATTGGTCTCAGCCAGGACCAAAATATCAATAAGTCTACGTGGTTGCAAAGTTGTGAAGTAACACTTGTTTTTCAGTTTTTGAATGAACTAACTGCACCACCTCTGTCCTGTTTGTCAGCTTATGGAAAATCTAAACACTTGTCTTTGATTAAAAGACAAACTTTTAGAAAAGATTTCACTCCAGCCTTTTTCTACAACAGACCATCAGAACATCAAAGACTAAGTACTTACAGCAGCAAGATCAACTGCAATTCAAGTGGATAATGATGAAACTTACCAATAGTCACTTTAAAGCTGCACTACCTGATTTCTTATCCTTGTATTGTATTGCAAAAATAATAGCTCTGGCATAACAGAAAAAAAGAGACTTTGAGACCCTCTAATCATGTGAAGTAGCTATTGTTTCATTTCAAATTTCACAGCTTATTCGCAGTTACATTTATTTTTAAATTACCAACAAATCCTGACAGGTGTTTGTTATTTTGATTCTTCCTTGTTTGTGTGAGACTGTGAAAGAGGATTGAGAAGGACAGGAAGGGGAAAGGAAAGCGCACAAAATTAGGTAGTGCAGCATTAAACTCCAATTATCATTCATCATAAATCTGGCACTAAAACGGTACAGATGACTTTCTCGTGTATCTTTCGTGGAAGGAGCTGAGTGTTATAGATGTGTAGATAAAGGTGTTTACATTTGTTATGCAAGTTTGGGTTTACACTACTATTCTGTACAAGGTGTAATGGGTGTAACACTAACTTTGCAATCTTTTCAGGTCAACTAAAACTTTGATGTGTTGTTCCATATAGGTAACCCGTGACCAAGCACAAAAGTCAAACACAGCCGTACATTTACACAGCAATAGTACATGTAAGCCAGGTATTCAGACTGTCAGTTAAACAGATAGGAAAACTTTTGATAAAAAATATTTGCTCACACTTTATTTTACATTATCCTTAACTACATTTTATCTACCTCAGTAAGTACAATGTAATACACTGTGTAACAAACTGTAATAACATGGAACTACATAATGGTTAAGGTTACAACATAGCTACATGTTATTGCAGTTTGTAACACGGTGTATTGCATTAGACTAAATGAGGTAGATACAGTGTAGTTAAGGGATAATGTGACCTAATATTTTTTAACTTTTATGTTGAATTAGGAAATGGATGTTCACATTAACTGTTGTCTTTAGGTTTGATTTCAGTGCATTCTTTCTCCCTTTATCGGTATAAGTTTCATATTAGAAGTGTGCAACTGAGATTTTGTATAATATATCAAATGTGACCTCGTAAAATGTTGGACAAGAGTGACCCATTTTCTATGTCATGGTATCAAGAAGTCTTTTGAGTTAAAATGTTTGCACCCATAAGCCTGCTATTCTAAACTCATACTCCTGTCGCCTCCTGCTGTCAGACACGTGTAACTGCGCCTCATAATCAGACTTGACAATGGCTTAGGTCACCTCCTGTCACTCCACAGTCACAACCAAGACAGCTCCAGCCCTCAGCCGCTCCTTATCTGCCCTGACAGAGCCGACAAACAGCACCGTGTGAGGGCGAGCCAAAGGACAACAGCGCAGTGCGAAGGAGGGGTGAGAAGCGTATAAAACCAAAGGCGGCACATGTGCAGCCACAAACTCACAAGACGTTTACGCGCGCCACGCACAACAAGGCACAAGTGCGCACCAAGGACTATAACTTTTACCACATTTTAAGGACTATTTACAACTTTTTGGACACTTTGGCGAAAATGGATATGTACTTTTTGCTTTCCACGGTGCATTCTGTTTTCTTCTTCGTTTTGAGCGCAGGTAACTTTTCTATACAATTCCAACTATTCAATTTAGCATTATTATAGCTAATTTCTGCATTTAAGCATTTCAACAGTTAATTTACAATCGCATACCTTTTAATTCCACTTTCACGCCTCTTTTGCAATCACTATAAACAGAGCAGTGTTTTGATAGCGTGTTGATACTTCCAGGTTTGGCAGCACCTACCGGGGAAACACCGTCTGCTTCTACCGCAAAAAGCAGCGCTCATGTGCGGACGAAACGCTGCTCCTGCGCTACTTTTCTGGACAAAGAGTGCGTGTACTTCTGCCACCTGGACATCATCTGGGTCAACACACCTGAGTAAGTTTTCACACTCAACTTTGGATAAGGTCATTGAATTGTGCGTAAAGAAAGTGGTGATATAATGCTAGAAATAGTTGCTGAATACACAAAGTAACAGTTAAACGAATTGTGTCAAATTAAGTTTTATAAATATAATGTCTTGAAGATTTTAATGCACTTGGCTATTTGTGTTGACGCGCCTGTGTCCTCTGGCAGCGCTAGTCAAGCCGCAACAAAGATTCACGTGCGAACTAAAATCAAGTCTTTACGAGAACATGAGCGAACGGAATTAACGTATAAATGCTCTGTCATACGCACAAAAAGCCCATTTGGATAATGTAATCTATAGCCTACATTTCGATGTGGTGAACAATAATAGACTAAATGGGTAGCCTATTGTAAAACAAATAAAAAAAGGCTGAATTGTATGTTGTGGTTGCTAATTGTAGCTGTCCCTTGGTCCTCCAGGAGAGTGGTGTCGTACGGTTTGGGAAACGCTCCCAGAACAAAGCGCTCGAGTCCGGACTCCACAGAGACGAGCCCCCGCTGCAGGTGTCTGAGAGAGGACGACCAAACATGCAGCAACTTCTGTCAGAGGGAAAAACACTACGGGTATGTATGCTTCAAGACGTGTAGCCAAATTGTATTGACTTTAAATATATAAATACAATCAACAAATTCACTTACCATAGTCCATTTGTGAGCTTTAGTATTGAATAAAATGTATATAAAACTTAAGGCACCTGGAGTAAAGTAGGGTAAGGCCATACTGTATAGCAAAGTAACCATCTTTTGTCCATTTTTGTTGCTGCAGATAAGCTCTTGAATGAGGAAAGAGCAATCCACAAATATAGGATAACGCCAGTCAGAAAGTCTAAATTATATGCAATCAGTTTAGTAGGGTAATTTTACAAAAAAAAGTATTGCCCCTTGTCATATCTAGGCACAATCTGGCAAAGAGACAAGTTGACCATGTATTTGTGCATTGTCATAGACTTGGTAAAAGTAGCAAAGGTTTAACATAATTTTGTGTATCGCTTTGGCTGATTGCCATGATTGTTATTGACTTGGAGAGATAGGCAATAGTCATTTTGGCTGCATCATCCTAATAGCATTTTTCTGTTTCTTCTCCTTAGGTATAAGACTAGAAAACCTAGATCAATCCATTCTGTCACTTCTGATAACTGCTATGGGTCCAAATGCAAACACAAGCCAGCAGCCAACAACATTCAAAGGTAAAACCACAATTTACTCTGCTAAAACCTTCACCAAATCAACCTTAAAATCTCACTTATGTATAGTCTTATGTAACTGTTCACTATTGAGGAACATAGTGTCTTGGTCCAATCTGTTAAAAGTCTAAATTTCAACCAAGCTTTGAACGTTTTAGTCGAAAATGTCAATCTAGTCCCTTTAAGTGAGGAATTCCTGTACGTAGTGATGACAGAGAAGCCATGTTGAATTCTGAGCACAGCCTGTGGGCAAACCTCAAAGATTGCAAGGAATTTTAAAATCACTTTCTCAAAAACAGTGGTGAAGGTAGTCGTGTGCCGTCATGTAAATAGGCCTGGGAATGTAGCAGGCGCCTTGAGTCTGGGACATTAATAATTGGAAAGACAAATATCAGGAGACAAAAGACACTGGCATCCTGGAAAACCAAAGGGAAAAAGATTGTAAAAACATGTACTGTAGAATTATGTCAAAAAAATCAAGCAATAGTGAGAAAACTACTGTTAAATTAATGTGATTTGCAAAGACAATTCAATTGTTGCATTGTATAAAATCATAAAGGATAATAAATATAATGTCTTAAAGATTTTAATGCACTTGGCTATTTGTGTTGACGCGCCTGTGTCCTCTGGCAGCGCTAGTCAGGCCGCAACAAAGATTCACGTGCGAACTAAAATCAAGTCTTTACGAGAACATGAGCGAAAGGAATTAACGTATAAATGCTCTGTCATACGCACAAAAAGCCCATTGTTGCATTGTATAAAATCGTAAAGGAGATTTTTGCTGAGGGTCAAAACCTATGATGCTAAAATGAGAACAAAATGTATTTCACAATTTCAAAGTTCAATTTTGATTCAAAGATCTAGAAATTGTGCTGTACTTTTGACTCAGTAGTAGCCTACAGTAAACAGCCAATGTAATCAATACGCAGCAATTGCAGTGGAATTTCAACTTTTACTACATTTATGGCATATTTAGATAAAGCGTATAGATCATTTGACTATTTTATGGCATATTTAGATAATGACTTTTCAACCAAATGCTAATCTACTTGCATTTAGTTGCATTACAGTTTTGGCCTTTATCATAGTAATAATTTTGATTTGGTACAGTATTGAATTGCTTTGACCAAATCTTTGCAAAAGTCACACAAATAAGACACACAGTTTTGTATACATATAACTATTATTCACTAAATGTTGTCTTTTGTCCACAGCATCCCAAACCAGGCCTTGTCCCCAGAGCTGAGGGCAGTGGTCCAAACGCGGACGCTTCTGGAAAAATGGAGGATGAGGCGGCGTCATAGAAACAGATCATGGGATGGACACAGCACGGCTACATAAAGACCAAGCTACATCTAAACCAAGCCTCAAGTCATTCAAATGTGGAGATCCTATAACTTCCTATAGGACTGTCTGTGGTTGGGAGCAGCTAAATAGAAGACACCAAGCCCTATTGTTTTTTGCTGGTGGACACTGGTCTTCATTTTGGCTGCTACAGTATGTCCCAGGACAGAACGGAGGAAATGGCCTATACCCTAATCACATGGACTATATAGAGGCCAGGAACACCTACAAAGTATACAGATGTGTTTGTAAACCAACATTTTTCTAATCTTCAAGTTACCCCACACTGCAAAGCGCTAACAAGTCGCAATAACAGCAGAAGTGCTAGGTAATGATAAACTATATAACAAATTGTAGTGTCACAGTCACAGGATATTTTTATAAGAACATCTACATTTTTTACAAGAAGAAACCAGTGACCATACAAATTGGTCATGCTGTATTGTGCCCATGGATTGTGCCCCATATTTGTAAATGACAGACATGGGGAAAGTTATAGATTATTTTTATGTTTTATCAATAAAAGTACCTACCATGACACAAACAAATTGGCCAGACCAGTTAAATTCATTAACAATAATATAGAATGGCTAACAAGATACGATAATAAATCAAAATGAGGCCAACCCTTCATAGCACTAGTACAATTACCTATGTGTCTTTGCAGCTGTGAGATTACCGAAGCTGTAAACTGGTAATTAGTCCTGAAAATGTTAAGCAACTACTTAAGCAAACACACAGGGTCATATCGGACATTTCTTTTTTTTTTTGCGTTTATTGCCCATTTATAACAATTGCAGTTTGCAGTGGACTTGTAGAAGAATGTTATTTTACACAAATGTCCAGGTATGTGGCCTCTGAGATTAGATGAACGCTGAAGAGGCCAGTGGGTGAGATGTCATGGTTTAAAGGATTAAAGCAGTGGTCATTAGATTTAAGAAGAAAAAACAAAAATCATTTCACAACACGCTGGAGGATTTAACTGTTACTATTAAACTTCTAGGTAGCATTTTACTTTACAACACTGTAATAATGTGGTAATAGTCTGGTAATAGTGTTGTAATTATGATGAATTTTCAAGTATTTTATATGTAATTACCATTGTTAATCCCATATCCTAAACCTAACTATAGATTACCCATAATTACTTCCATATTATGCTTCTATCTTGTTGCCATGCTAAATACATTGTATGGTATTACAAGGGTTTTTTACAGTATAACTACTTGATAATTAACCGTAATTACTATATAATTACCTGTTTATTACTTGTTTATTACCACACCATTACCATATAATTATCATGTTCTAAAGTAAAGCATTACCAACTTCTAAATGTCGTCAAATCCTATACAACTGAACTGAACCATAGCAATGAATGGATTGTGCACCAACTTCAATTCTGACTGAAAACACTATTGTAGCTAAAATATTGTGTCATATCTGATTATTTATGTTACTAACATGTCATTATAGTATTTTCTATGTGTCAATTATTTATTCATTTTTTACAACACAATCTGGAGGCCATATTGGTCCTTTCTCATCATTTCTGTGAAATGTCCCAACATCCAAATACCAAATTGTGGTAACTGAATAAATTTCTATACAAGTTTCTATAATCATTTTGTGGTCTTAATTTGACAGTGCACCCATTTCCACACATTTCCACATTTATGTATGTTTGGTGTTCTTAAAGCAGTTGAAGGAAGTAGGTTAGAAATATTTGTCACATTTCTGAATGGTTGCATAGTGTATTTTTTCAAACTGATATTTTGAATCATGCTATATAGGCAACAACAAATTCCACATTCAAATTATCAGATTTCAAGATGGAGACAAATGCAACATAAATAATTAATAAATCAATAATCTACTAATAAACTAATCATATTGCACCATGTTTGACCACTAGGCCTATTTCATTCTTTTTATTTTTAGCTATATTTGTTCAAATATTTGCAGGAACATATCATAAAGAAATCTAATCCGAACATGTTTTATAGGTCACAAGAGATGTCATGTGATCATTAAATCATTAAATGAGTGACAAGAACATGATAAGTAATTTATTTTTCTTGCCTAATCGGAAATGTAAACCACATTTGTGACTACAGCAGATTAGGCATTAAGTGTTCAGGTAGACTTGTGTTATGATGTAGTGAAAGAAGCAATACGTATTAGTTAAGCATTAGTGACGACATAATTGATATTTTACAAAGAATTATTTCAACATTAAAAAACACCATCAAGATATAAATACTGTTCTTAATGTTGAAGACCTCAAGAAAATCAATGCATATTTGTAAACAACTGTATTACCTAAGTATCTATGGCTTATTCATTAAAATGATTGTTAATTTCATGTTTATTGAGGTTGTATTACTGCTAAATAGTGGTGAGCTAGTCTAAAGTGTTACCATAATCGTCTATCTTCAAGCTGCTGCTTCTAAACCAACTCTAACTGGATCTAAGTCTTTTTTAGCTTCATTGTTTCACATTTCAAAGACGAACATTGTTTTGTAACCACTATTTTGTGCAGATCCCAACACTTCAACGTGACCTTTACAGTTTCTTACACTGACTCAGGGTGATTTTAAAGACTGTACAAACATGGCCGCTTCACTACTGCAGGAACAGATTATTATTTCCAAAGTGCATAGGTGCATTCCCTTTTTCAAAAATCAGATTCTTGTTACATGATACATCAGAACTACAAAATAGTCTTAATGTGAATCATTGACCTGGTATTTTTCAAGTGGGAAAGTTAGAGGAAGTAAGATAAGAAAATGTTACTTCAATAGTTGGCCAAAGCGTAACACAATGTCAGTATTAAACTGTGGTGTTAGACTACTTGGAAAAACAGAATAAGTCATACTTTATTTTGCATATGCCTTAACTACAATGTATCTACCTCATTAAGTGCAATGTAATACACTGTGTAACAAACTCTAATAACATGTAACTACATTGTAACTAATACATATTATTCCAGTTTGTTACATCGTATTTCATTTT
>JAVQKG010415693.1:0-12981 GCA_036025885.1 Hypseleotris bucephala | reverse complement strand
TTAGTGTATGCTCAGAGTCAGTCCACCATTCACAACAAATCCTACTTTAAGTTAACTTTAGAAAATGTAACTGACTGCCAGATCTTGAGTATTTTTTAACAAATATATCAACAACAACCATTTATTTTGGCTGTCCCAAAATATGACATTCAATATTTTTTAGTTTACTCTTCAATTAAAATGAATGGAAAATAATACACTGGTTTAATTCATCATTCATGGATGGGTCTATAGCACTCCACCCTTCACGTCTGTCTGGTCTTAACCTCTGGATGAAGCTGGTATCAAAAACAAGGACAGTAGACAGTCTCACGTATATAGTATCTGCCATGAGGAGGTGTCTCCATAGCAACAGTTGTAATCACATAAATGATAGCGGTGCAGGCTCAGAGCGGGCTGTAATTGCACGAACTAGGACAAGGTAGAACCAGACAAAGGCCCAAGTTTGACACAGAAATACTGGTGCTACTGGTTTGAGTGTGCTATTTTATATTTGACATGGCAGAGGCAATTTTGTCATTTCAGTAAATAGTGTTAGATGTAAGGAGCTGATAGTTTGTCAGTTGAAAATGAAACTGCAAAGTGCTACTGATTCACAGCGACAGTGATTTCCGCTATCAAACTCTTTGTAGTCTGTATGTCCTGCTTTTGGTAGCTTGGGTTCTTTTTCCTCAATGTTAAGTAGGGGTGGGTAATATCACAATTTTAATAAGCCAGGATTACAATTTAGATTTGAACCAAATTTCATGTGACTTTTTTGTTTTACACAGAAAACTACTGCTATCACTGTCTTCATGAAACCATTTTAACTACAAATCCAATGCTAAATACTTCAATACTTAAACATTTAAAGTCACAAACTCACAATAAAGAATGAAGAACGAAAGAACAGAAAATTCCAAGCGTAGTAATTTGACATAAGGGTCAAGGTCTATTATATGGAGTACTACATTTTTTTACATATTTCTTAAGGCACCTCTTTTTAAAATATTCTTTAAATAAACTAGTTAAAAATTAAGCATATTTGACTTCTGCGTTAAATACATGACAATGGAACAAGTTCACGCCACACTGAAGTATAGCAGATAATAAAAATGTATTGCTTGTACTGCATATTAAAAGCACTGTGCAATTCCACCCATCAGTCAAATATTCACAACTTTATTTGACAAGTATACAATGTAAAAACTCTCACATTTACTTTTTTAACTCTGGGCTCATTATAGAAGCTGGTTTGTGCTCTAATTGTAATTCAAAGCAACAACATGAATCCATCTGGACTTAAAGAGGGTGGTCTTCGGGCCTAGGACAGAGCAGCGTCATGAATTATGCAGTTCAATCTCATATGATGAATCTTCCATGACTTTATGTAATGTAAGGGAGAAAATGAGAAATGTCTCGGGAGGGTCTTATCCAGGGTGACTCCTGACTCCAGTTCAGTGGAGATGCTGATAGTGTTGGTCACCTAGACTTTGAGGTGACTTTGTGGCCCATATAGATAAAACACCAGTGGAGATTTTTAGAAGCAGCTTTGACAGCTTTCCCAAGGACTTTATTAAAGGTGCTTCCACTGTCACCAACAATGCAAGGGCTACCTGACAGAGGGCAAGCACGGCAGGACAAAAGACATATAAAAGCAGTCTGGCATTACTGACTCATACAAAATACATAATGTAATGTGTGAGTACATGTAGTCTTACCTGTGTTCTCTGTAAAGTGCTATACAAGCAAGGACTTCTTGACCTTGTTCTGGGAAATGCACAAAAGGAAAAGCAAGGCACTGCATGAACTTCTCTCATGACCTTCTGTATGTTCGTTTACTGTGACAAATGACATTCTTTATTGTTGTGTGTTATGTAAAACCTTTTATTTTGTCAGACATCTTTGTTAAACCTTTTTTCAATGGGGTAGGAAAGTAGTCAGCTCTCTCACCTCACAGCATGGAGATTGAGGATTACTGAGTTCAGTCGAGCTACAGTTTAGCTACCCCATCGCTTATAGGCAAGATCTTGGGCTTTTTCCCACTGCCCAAGACATGCATGTTAAGATGAAATGGTGAAATTGCCACTGATGGATTTGTGTAAATGGTGCATTCATTCAAACATAGAGGGATTCTTTTTCAGTTTAACAAAAAAAGGTAGTGCAGCTTTAAGTTTTGAGTTGCTAAAATATCTCACCTAACACAATCCCACCATGTGACTGTCTTCTTTTCCTGTTTCAGATCTACATATTAACGCGTCCTCGCTCCAGCCGTCCCATATATGGCTGCTATGCGTCACCTTGGTGTTGGCCCTCCTGGAAGGCCAAAGGTGACCCCTCTCTCTGTAGACTCAGAGGCAAACATTCAGACCCACCGTCTGTGAGCTCGGCATCCAATCACCAAAGATTCATGCATCCTGAACGCAACACTGGTCCCCCGCGGGCCGCGCTAGGACGAAGAATAAGAAGATGGGCTAAACTGACTAAAAAGTGGAACAAAAAGTAATAAAAAGATGCGCTAATTTTTATAACTCTTTTACGGAAAAAAACACTCCTCGGCGCTAGGACTGAGGACTGAGCACAAAGATTGGTGGGCGAGCAGTAAGGGGGGGAACTGTTTGTAAAGCACAACAACTATTTTATCAAGCTATGAAAATACAGACACAGCAAAGGCTTAAAACACTACTGCTGCTGCCTTTGTGGAGAGACGTAACATTTTCCTGCTCACAAATACATGGAACCAGACCTTTTCTCTGTGCATCTTATCTTCGGTTTGTCATGCCAGACGCCAATCACAACTTAGTTTTTTTTTTACTTGGCATTTCTTTATCTGTTGGTGCTGTACTGTAGACAGAAGGCGGATTGTGGCTTCCTCCCCCTGTTAGCCGCCTCTGCATCTTCTAACACTGTGCTCGCTAGTGGCCACCGGACGTCCCGTTTGCAGAGGCGGCTGGGGTATAGGTAGTGAAGAACATGCATACAAAGGTTATCTGGACAAGGCTTGGCTGGAGTTTTGGAGAGAAGCCACTTTACTTTCTGCCATGAAACAAAAGTGCCTTCAGATTACACCAGAAATCGTGAGCCTGGCTGTTGTTTACCATCATCATAGCGGCGCATCTCTCTACATGATTTTTCCTCTGATGGGCTACTTTTCTATATTTTGCCCCACAAGTGCTGAGGAGAAGTTTTTAGAGGGTGCTACATCTCCAGATGGGACACTGGCCTCCTCTCTTGCGTGGGTGCGTTTGTGTGTTTGCAGTTGAGTCGGAGGGCAGTGGCACAGGCAGACCCAAGCACATCATGGCAAACAAAAGGGAATAACAGAAAGAGCAGCGAAAGGGAGGCTTTGGATATATATATTTTTCTTTTTTTGCAGAAAGATGGTTTAAGATGATACAGTGGATAAAAACTCTCGGCCGAATGAATACCCTACTCTTCCCTGTGGGCAAGCATTTTTTAACAAAAAGAAGAGCAAACCACTGAATAAAACATTGTACAGGGAGGAGAGCTGAACTTGGGGACAGCGATACATCTCCCCTTCCTTTACGCTCCACAGTTTCTATGGGACAAATACAAGAATAAAAAATAATAATGATAATAATAGTTATGATATTTTATTACTCTAGCGAGAATGTTTCTCTGCTTTATACAAACTGTGAAGACTGCGGACGATCTACCTGAGACCATAACCTTAACCAGCGCGGGTTTTTCAAAAAAATGTATCGGAATAAAAGAAAATGCGTTTCATTGTTGGTTATGATGACGTTTTCGAGGACTTGTGTCTTGTTTCTTATCTTTTTGTGTTGAAGATTAATGACTTAAAACTTGCTTTTTCTCTTCTTGTTGTCTCCCTTTGCATTGCAAGTATTGACGCCGATGGAAGCATAAGAAACCAATTTGGTAATAACTGTATAACTTGTAAATGTTAAAGAAGCTCTATTCAAAGGTTTATGATAAATGTTTTTTGTTGGAAGTACAGGAAGCACAACATACAGTTTTAAGGTCTCGACATTTAAGTCCATTTTATATTTCTCTCAATATACGCCAGACGCACTTAACTTGACCTACTTTGACCCATTCAAGCAAAATCAGTTTTATACATATTTATAAGAGAAATTCCCATCTCAGTCATAACCAACCGAAGGTAAAAAGTGCTTGGTCCAAGTGGGTCAAGCTAGTGTGTGCGCAAAGCTGTGTACAATAGGTGTGATAAGAATCTGTAAAGAAGATAAATTCACAAAACAGAGCAGACTGGTAAGCATTTCAGGGCATCCAACTGAATCATTGGTCTGTATTTAATTTACCCCATCCACTTATATTACATATTGTATTATCAATTTTATTTTTATGAGTCTTCATGAAGCTCAGATCACAATGAATGTAAACGTAAGAATGGGAAAAGTTCTTTTTTTCTTACAAGATGTTAACTTTGACGATCTTTCATACTTTCTTGGACACATCAAGTGAATTTGACTTTGACATTGTTTTGAAAACTTCTGAAATCCCTTGTGGCTATATCCTCGGTAATGAAAAGTGCCAAAGTGCCCCTGTGTAGTCGCCTATTTCTTTCACAATGACCCCATGTATTTTATTTTCATGACCGCATTCTATTCTCGAGTTTAAAAAATGACATTTCCCATCTGCTGTGAGATGTCTTCTGGGTACATTCATATATAGTAGCTGGATGGTTTCTGCAAGATTCAAAGCTAAAAATCCACTGCTTTCAATGGCACTCAAGCTCTCGTAATATCTTTTTATTTATTTTTTGGTGCATTTTTCAAAAGTCCTGCATAGACATTTTTGTGCATGCTGAGTGGCTTACATCCCCGCCTCATTACTGATAGAAGTGGCACTTCAAAGTACAGTTCAGGGGGATTAACACTTTGTGAATATGTAAACAGTGTTATGTGGCTGCGGTGGTTCTGTGAGGGACTTTATTTGGATGATTTGGAGAGCCTCCTGTAGTGGCAGATTTGAACATAAACTGGTGCTTTTGCATAAGCCCAAACACAGCAGGTTGTTTATTTTAATGACAGTGGTTTAAAGTTAGGAAGTAGTGCTGAAGTGGTTTTTCAAAATCACTGCTGAAATTGGGGCCGTGGTCCTTTACACTGTTCTTTATTGGATCAACACATACAGTCAAAAACATACCATTCACTACAATGGAGATGTGAAGAGCTGCTAAATTGCCATCTACATATCTCATCAAATACAAACTTATTGATATATAATTTACATAATTACAACCAAATTAGTGCAATAAATACACAAATTAGCATAGCTGACTTTAGAGACTATGCCCCCATATCCAAAGTTCTGCCCACAGTATCTATGGTCTGACTCTTAATTATTTTGGAGTACAAATGCTTAAACAGAAGAGCTTCAACTAACCTACTTGTAACCAATACTGGGTTAACTAACATCTGCTAGAGCTTTAAAACTTTTATTGTTTAGACTTTAGAAATGAGGTTACAGCAACATAAATGCAATAATGTTTGATACAGAGGCTGTTTACACATCAGTGTATTTGACCAAATTGAACATTTTTGTTGTAAAGCAGTCATTCTCTCACAACTCTCTCACAAGACTTTTCAGACAGACTAAACAGACAGTTTGTTCTTTTTACTCATCGTAGTAAAAATCAGTAACATTAACATTTTGGGCAAATGTGAAGCATAAATACTTGCTAAGACTAAGACTGGCTCAGCTAACTGCTAAAAAAGCTGAAGCAGTTCCACTATGACTTTTTCTTATACCGCAAGTTCTGATTATGTGTCAAATCATTTCAATCTTCCATTGGTCACTACTTTTGTTTTTTCCAATGTTCTTTCTTATTAATGTTACTGCTCCCATAGCTTTCCATTTATTCCTCCAACTTTTGTGCCTCTTTGTATTTTCTGTTTTGTGCTGTGTACGACATCACACAGTTTCATAATCCAATCAGCTTGTACAAAAACACTTGAAATAGTGCGCTGCAAATACTCAGTGGAGAGCAGCAGTGCCATTTGGATCCTGTCTGAATAAGCAAACGTAGCCATCTGTGTATGAATGTACCCAGTGTCTCCATGTATTTCATTCAAATGAAGCAAGTGTAGCATTAAAACATGTGGCTGTCACAGTTTGTGCACGCCGCTCTTGACTCCACGTAATTGCTGCAACATCCACAATGTCGAAACAATTTCCCAGGTTCTTCAGCAAATTTGATTAGACCTATTCATGTGAGAAGAAGCATGTTGGGAGGCTCTGTGTAAAAAAATGAATTAAAAAGTATTGCCTTAATTCCTGAAAGTGCAAACTATGTAAAATTTAACCAGTGAAAAAGAAGAGTTCTCTGAAGTTTGCCAAACAGAAGAAACCCAGATTAAGTGTTTTGGTACAGATTTTCTCAACTATGTAATGACTGATGCTACACTGGATCCGCAGGAGGGAGTCAGATGTTGTGACTGTTTGCTTGTAGCTTTTCCAGTCTTTTAAATATGAAGAGTTAATTTGCAAAAACAGATAAGCACCTTTTCAAACTTTCAGCCAAGACTTCTAATTTTGTCTTGTACAAAGGTGTTTTCAAAAGTCACGCCTATTTTAGTCAAAAACTATTGTTAATTAATGCTCCCATGACAATGAAGAAAAAAACCTTGAACCATTATAAAAGATTTCTGCTTTTGCAAATGGACTCTGATTAAATGAAAATTAAATGAAAGCTAGGTTTTAGAGTCAAAACTGAATACTATATGTAGTCTAACACTACATAATTAAATTTCACATGAGAATCTTATCTAATCCTACATTGAATGGTGAATGTATTCTTGTTGAGTTTTTAAGTTGACAACCACTGGATAGTCTTGTCCTCAAAGCTAACTGATTTGTACCAACCTAAAACTGTTTCTGACAATTGGTATTAGCAGTACTGATAAATGGTAGTTTCTTGATTTTCTTTTGATGACAAAGCCACTGTTGTAGTTAAAAAGTAAACAACACTGCTTTAAATTGATTGGATAACTACTCTGCAACTGCCATTATCTGTCATTCAGTTTTTTGTAACATACCATCTGGTGTGTCAGGTTAAAATACATATATTCTATTGGTGATCTAAACATACATTACTCATTCAGTATTACTACTAATTCCGATGGTAAATAGGTTAGGTGCAGGGCTGAATTCAGAAATTGTCTCATATGCAAAAATAGCTGCCAGCATTTTCAATATATAGGCTCCATCATTCTCACTAATGCAGGGATAACAGCTTGTCACAACAGGGTCCCTCCAGCTTATCCACTTGCATCAGCCATTTCTCAATAGTCTGTTCTAGGGTCCCTTATTAAAAACAGTGTATGTATTATTTTCCCTCCGAGCAGAAGTGTTCTCATTTTCAACCTAAGAAGGGCTTTGTCACATCGTGCCATTCATTGTGCTATACTATAAGCTCCCCTAGCACCATTCAGATCCACTTGCATAACAACAGCAGCCCCTTACTCTAATTATCACTGCACACCTTCACCAATCTCTTTACGCTATCAATTCAACAAAAAAAAAAAGTTGAGAAGCCCATTGTGGTGATGGAATGAGAAAGATGGAGCCAGTTGGGTGAATAAAATGTCTGTCATATTAAAAAGCCTAGACATTGCGGCTTGAAGTTTAAAATTACCTTCTTAATGCTGCAAGTTTCTTTCCCAGCCCAAACTGTGAGTGACTTCTCGACAAGGGGCTGACTGCAGTCTCACATAATAACAGGCGAAAAAGGTAGACACATTTTCCCAACTTATTTTACTCTGTCAGTGCGGAGTTGTGTGTGTGTTGGCTTTTGATGGTGGGGCCACATCAGTGTGACAACTCCACCACTGCCAGCCCTCCACAACTGCCAGCCCTCTGCGTACCTACTCCCTCTTACCACCTCCGTAATGGCTCTCCTCCCCACTTCGCAATCATGGGGCCTAGGCAGGAACAACATGTCGGCTACTATTTCCGATGTGCTGCACCACAATCTGCCACTATTAAAATGATTTGATTTGAAAGCCTAATAGCCGGGTTGTGTTAAAGTATAATGTTCTTAATCTTGTCCTGTAATGATGACCTGTCACTCTTCTCTGTTTTGTGCGCTCTATATTTATAAATGATCAGGCTTCTTTTTCACTGTTATTTCTTTCTGGAATTTACCACCCATTTTTGTGCCATACCTGCAACTAATGAAAAAATAAAGACATTGAATATTTTATGCACTGTGTTTTCAGATGTGCTGTTGTTGTACAAGTGGGGCACTGTGGGAGAGTGGTTAGTGCTCTTGCCTCTCAGCAAGGAGACTGTGGGTTCAATTTTGGGGCTGGCTGACTATAATCTCTTTGGGTGGAGTCTGCATGTCCACCCTGTGTTACTGTGGGTTCTATTTCAGCTTTGTCCCACCATCCAAGACATACACGTGATAGGAGAATTGATCAATCTAAAATCTCCCTAGTAGCTCTAACAGTGAACAGTTGAATGTTTCAGTGCTAGCCTTGCGACTTACTGGCCATTGTCCAGTGTGTACCCCGACAAAGGTCCAAATTGTACTAATTGTACAGTTATGCTGCTTACAAGTGCATGACAGTTTTGGTAGATTTGTCCAAAATGGTAACTTGTTGGTGTCTGTATACTTAGTTGACTTCACAAGACACTACTAAATAATGTATATAGATTATTATTCCAAATAAACTGTCATTTTTCAGTTTGTCAAATTTCTGCCATGTCGAATTGGCCAGTGACATCACAACAGTTTGTGTTATTCCCAGAACTTTATCAGACTTGGGCAGACAACTTAGTGATGTGTCCATGTGCTCCTCCATATCAGAAACCTTTATAAATGGTTAACTCGAAACCACTTGAAAGCATCATTATATTGGCAATTGACTCAGAAGTTGTTTTTATTACATTCAAGGCTGCTTTATTGTTCTGTTTGACATTGACAGACACTAGTTTGTGAACTGTTGCGAACATCCTCTGTAGTACCTTTAATTTAGGCTTCTGTCTGTCTGTTCCACAACCTTGCCACCTAACTGGAGTCAACAGGAAGCGGTCTAAGGAAGGAAGGAGGAAGTATCACAATGTGTGCCCAGGCGTGAACACAACAACAACCTCTATAATATTTCTACAGCCAATCCTCTTGTTTCTGCCCATCGCCTGCTTTTGACACCTGCGTCCCCGAAGGTTTTTCAAAGCAAAAGGCGACTTATTCCGCTGCGGCCACCTGCCTTCTACTTAAAGTGCCTGAAACAAAAGCTTTGTGTTGTGCAAATTGCTCCTCTCACAGTAGTCCCCAGTTTGCGGTCGATGCCTCTGTCTTTGCTGAGGAGTGGAGAGAAATGTGTGATGGCGATGGAGGAAAAAAAAGACCAAGATGTGAGGGACTTGAATAACAAGGGTGCAAAGAGACTTGAAAGTCATGGAAAGGTTACCCAGCAGGGGTCTCTGGAGCAGCGTAGTAGAAACCTGAGAGGAAGCTACTGTACACAGCTTGAAGAGACTTACCTCCCTGCTAGTCCGCCCGCACAATGCAAAACATGCCCAGGCATCTTTCATGAAACAAAGGCAGATAATGACTATATCTGCACAACCATCCTTCTGGCTCTGTGATGTGCAAGAAAGTAATCTATATAGCTGTAGATGAGTAATATGATAATAATGAATCGTTCCTATATGGCGCTTTTCTAGACACTCAAAAATGCTTTACATTTCTATGCATTATTCATTCACTCCGTAGTCGGGTGGTGGAAGCGTGGCTGCCATTCAGGGCCTGCGGGCCTTCCTGACCACCATATTCACACAGTCACACCTACATTCATACACAGGCAATGTGGATTAAGTATCTGCCGTCGAACCGGCAGTTCTTTGATTGCAGGGCGAACACTGCGCCACTGCTACCCACATTACAGTAGTTTTTGATAAAAGTCAAATGAAACATTGCCAAGTAATAGCCGTTTACTTTGGAATGTAAAATTCACAATACTATGTCTGGAGTAAAGATTGTTGAATGCTGTTTTTCAATTACAAAAGCAAAAGACATTTAGCTGACTGTGTGTAAAACTAGGAGAAACCGTTTTCTAAATCTAGCTTTTCTCTCAAGAACTTTAGCTTTTTCCCCCACTCTAGGGCAGGATTCCTCTATTAAATGGACTGTAATATTTTAATAATTATTATCCATGCAAAACTAATTGAACTAAAGTATCTATGTGTCTAACTGACCCATCACATTCAGCAAATACCAATGTTAATAAGATTTTAAGATGATTGTTACTATATATATGTTTCTTTAGTATATTTTTTACAGTAAACCAAAAATCAATTAAAACACATGATATGGTTTCAAATTGACCATTGTTATTACATGCGAAAATAATTATGCTTCTATTAGACCTCCTTTATAAATGCTTCATGTAATCTGAAACAAACTATCTTTGCAATGAACCAAGCACTAGGACAAGGTTGTTACTTTCGAAAAACAGCATTTTCCTTGTATCCATCCTGAAGACAGTCTGTCCTCGTCAAGGTTAAAGAATACTGCGGTGTGTCCATTCATTACAGCCGTGTTGTATCTCACATGTTTAATTCACACTCTTTACAGAGATTTACTGCAGAACAACCATTCAGAGCAAAAGATTCACTTAACCTTCACTCACAGCAAGCCTTCCACTGCATTTGTCTTGTTTTAATTTAGAACAACTACTGTGGACTTGAAAAACTAAATTACATTCCATTAAGGTAAACTTGAAAGAAAGGTGTAGATCTAAATAAGTTTGATAAGATAAGTAGTATTTAGAAATGAAAAAAGCATAAAATTGACTATCTGACCCTGTTTATGATGTAAAGTGGGCGTCTGTTGTCTGTAGAGGACAGGGGAGTGACTAAAATAAAACTCAACTACTATTGGTCAAAGTAGTATCCTACAAAGTCTGATCTGATCTAGCTGGTGAGGCCAGGAGAGGGTCTAAATAATAATAATTTAATAAATAAATAAGATTATTGGAAAATATACTTTTAATTCTATAGTCATGTCTCAATATTTAAACGGGTGGCTAGACATATTCTGGTCAGTCAAGAGCTTCTGCCTTGAGTGAAATGCTCATATGTTAGAGTTTTGTTCACAAATGATGAAAGAAAGATGTTCTAGATATACTGATCTATGTTTCTCTCTCAAATTCATGATCTTTGAGTCAAGTTTTTGAATACATGTAGCTCAAATTAGTTTTATCTCAATTTCCCTCAGAGAAGTGTCTGGGGAGAGGCCATCTTACTTACATTTTTAAACTGGCTAGTACTACTAATTAAGTTATACGTCTACCCTTCATAGTTTGACAAAATGTTCATAGAAAGCACAAATTTCTTTTTATAAACAGTGCATTCTATCTTTTTCCATCTCTTGTGGTGACGTGTATGGTCCTATTGTATTAACATTATTGTTCCTATTTTATACTATGGCAATGAGAGTATGTGTGCTTTCAATAATGATTATCAGAAGTGTCAGATCTCTGCGTTGATGTGTTTTTACAGTTTGAGCGTCTTCCTCCTACTACAGCTGAAGTTCTCCCTGAGGCTGGGACACTTCTCAAAGGCACTTTTTTAAATCCAGCACTCCAGAAATATTGTGTTGTTTTCCAGTTTTGTGCCCAGAGGGAAAACTATGACTGTTTTTATTGTTTTATAAGATGCAGATTTTGTCATCAGTCTAGCTTTGGCCCGCGGGCTCCCCCAGGGCTGACAGTATAGAAGTGTGTTAGCGTGGGAAGCTTGGCCACGCGTACATGTGAACACCCTCTGTGATTTTGTAACATGATCGGCCATATCTCCAACAGCTAGAAGCATAACAGTACACTGGATAGTAGAGGTGGGAGAATATATATTGGGCATGAATATAATATTGCTTGTGGTTTGCATATTTTTAGTGATAAATTTTTAATTTAGTATGTTTTATAGGCTTGGAACCACAAAACGTGTATGGCCGTAAACTTTTTGTCGTTGGATTATCTGCTTAACTGCAATGAAATTACTAATCGGAAATGGATTAGCCTATACTTCAAAATCTACTCTGGTTGTAAAGCACTTTGCCAATAAAGTAAAACAAATAGTAAACAGATATTTATGGCTAAAGGTGTGTTTTGCATGTATATTTTCTTCTCGATAGTAAATTGCTTGAGTGAGCCCAGCATTAGCATCACATTATGTATTTGTTTCACAATTACAGCTCAAGAGAAACAGCTCATAGTAAGTAGAGCACATTTAACCAAAAGTGTTGCTCAAGCTAAACGTCGTTACCACAAACAAGCTGCTCAAAGTCATTTTCCACTGCACTAAAAGCACTTTAAAGTTTGGCTATGGCCTTTATGATCTTGTTTTATCCAGCGTGCCCTCTGCGAAGCGTGACAAACCTCCTTTTTGTCCGGGATAATAAGTCACTCCCATAAAAAAATCACATTGTTTCTGCTAGCTGATAACCTCGGCTAGCATTTGGCCTTTAAAATCCCAGGCACTTTCAATTACACCACGGCTCGTCCCATTCATCCAGTGGCTTATCGGAGTCCGTCCGGAGATCCGCATTAGCATTCGCACCTGGTACCTCTGCTGCTAAACAATGCCATATTACATTACTCTCTATTCCCTTTTCTCCTTGCCATGCGCCCCAACAACATTTTGTTTACAGGGCCACCACTGGCTTCCTGACGGATGGGAAAATGTCAGCGCATGCTAATGGTTTGCTAATGCTCCTTTGACGGGGCCTGCCGTGTCACTCAAACAATATCTATTCAGTTCCGCCAGCTTTGTCAAAGTCGCTCAGCCAAACACAAGGATGACACGCGCGCGCCGATCAATAAAACACTTGTCACGTTTTCAAGCCGCGGAGTGCTGTACTTAGGCTAATGATGTTAGGCACACATGATTGAGGTGATGAAGAAAACACGCAATTTTTTAATGAATGACACACTACTGGGATTAGATTGTATTTATCATCTGTACAGCATCTTCATTAACAATGTTTACTGT